>JAVJIF010009274.1:0-172461 GCA_038442645.1 Agave tequilana | reverse complement strand
TTCATTACATAGTGATCAGTAGCACATTTATGCATATTATAGGAAACATACTTGAATATGATGTTTTCTTTCAACAGCATTGTGATACATGATTATGGTTATCACTGTGACAATTCTAAAATTTTGTCTGTAGATTCCCCCTCCTATTACTGTCAATTTCTGCAATATTAGTTGTTTGTGTCATTGTAATCCCTCATGCTGTTTCTTCAAGTACATCTCTTGTGTAAGTTGTGGATTTGTAATTTTGTTTACCCACTGAAATGGCAACTTGCATATATGTTGATTTGCCACTTCGGATTTGGAAAAAAACATCGTGTCAGAAGTGCTACTTCTTGATTGTGATTCTCTGTCTCTAACCATAGCAACAGTCATACATTTACGACCGGCTTCTGATGTAAATAGAATTTATAATTCCACTCGATAAAGAATTACGTTTACTTCCCTCGGAAAAAAATAAAAAGCTAGTGACTTGTGATAAAACTGCTATTGAGATCGAAATTAGCTCATGTAATCAACTCGTCATATCTTTGACAAAGCGAAAATTGCTAAAATGTGGAAAACATCTTTCTTCAATGATCTTTGTACTCACCATCAATTCTCTGTCAGCCTGCAAAAGATTCAAATGTCAAGTAACCACGAGATATCTTGGCATGCATGCAGTTGAGCCTTGTGATAGCTCCACATGCATATGCACATGTATGCTCCAAAATCCAAGCTATTTGATCATAGTCAGCTGAAATTTTATGATATAAGAAATTGTACCGCACGAACATGCAGTACTTCGTTCAAAATTTTGTTTAACAAACATAAATTTGAAGAACAGTTCTCGAATCTGCATCATCCTATAAGTATATGCATCAAGGCTTGTGTGATCAGCCCGTGGCCTTATCTCTATAAATACCAACCATCTTCATACGTCTCGTCTTCACACTTATCTCATAAGCAAGAACTGAAGAAGAAGAAGAAGCCATGTGTCCGTTCAAGGTTAGAATCAGGTGTTCTCTTCATTCAAGGTTAGAACTCATGCCAACGTTAGAATCAGGTCTGCGTTCAAGGTTTATCGGTGCTAGTTGAGCTAACAATGTCTTGCATGAACATAAATGTTGCCAGTTAAATTGAACTGAGTTGGTGATAACTGTCCATACCGTATCCCAAGATATGGCAAACAACTTATATTTGCATATCTGCATATAACAACTCACAATATTGTACATATTAACAGTCTATGCACGCAAAATCAAGATCTCCTTCCAATTGGAGGGCTTAGTAGCTTCTTTCTGTACTGCTGATATCAGTGAGAGGGTCAATGCATCTCTGGATAATAAACTGTATCGAGTAAGATATACAGTTTGTTAATCTCCAATGATATTGCATCGAGTAATAGCTCGTTACATTTGTTTGGTTTGTTAATTTGTATTGATCGCCAAATGATTTCGACAATGAATCCAATGACTTGATGGAATTTGGAATTGGTTTCATCAAAATTTAGGGCATGTTTGGTTGTCGTAAGTGACCGTAAACTATAAGTCATGAGTGTTAAACTCTTTTAAAGCTGTGAGTTACATGCAAGTAAGTTTTATGGTATTTGGTTGGTAATGTAAAATTATAAGTGGGAAAGTGTACTGTGTTTTACCGTATTTGGTTGTCATAAGTGAAAAAGTTGACTGCAAAATTAATTGTTTGACAATCTAAAAATATTAAAAAAAATTTCAAGAAATACTAAAAATAGTAAATATTAAAAATATTAAATATTAAATAATTAAAATTGAATTAAATATATTAAAAATATAATATATTAAATATTAAATAATTAAAATAGTAAATATTAGTAAATATTAAATATATTAAATATTAAATATATTTAAAAAATAAAAAATAATCTAATAATCAAAAAATTATATTACATATTACTGATCTGTAAATAAAGTAAGAATTAAAATTAAGTAGAATACATTATATTAATTTAGTAATAAAAAAGATTAATCTAGTAATAAAATAAAAATTATTAAATATTAATAAAACTTTAATCTAATAATTATATTTAATATAATAATAATAAACATTTACATCACTACAAAAATATTAATCTAATTATAATTAACTGTCAGCAATGCAAATTTGCATGACCATTGTATTACAAGTAGGCTGTAAGTGAGATTTTTATGATCACAAAATTAACTGTTTGTGCTGCAAATGAATTGTAAGTGAGATGCAAGTGTATTTTATGACTTACGGTCCAAACAAATACTGTAATTCGTAAGTAATTCGTAAGTCACAATTACCACTTGCGACTTATAGACTTTTACGGTGAAACAACCACACCCTAGCTTGAGTGACATATCCCCAAAAAAAAAAAAAGAACTGACGTCCTAAACTAGGCTTTTTCCATCGCGGAAATGTTAATATTCTCCAATAATTTGTGGCTCGATCTATTTGAAACATGCAGCTTGACTTGCACAGCGACTAGAAAGCAGAAACAATCAATCACGCCGCAGGATTTTTTAGAGGAATCACAACCAAAGTATGTCAGGGATTTTCACTTCCAGTGCCACTTCCTCAGTCTATTCTGTAGCGTTACAAGTGGCATTTTCGCACATTACTTACAATATCAATGCACTCTAATGTTTAAATTGATGTTAGTTGTCGGTTGTAGTCAAGTTCTTAGTGGTGATGAAAGTCAAATTGGATCCATCTATAGTGGAAAAACAAGTGAAGAAGATAGGAATGGTTAGAATTGGATTCAAGAGTAGTTGAATTTTTTGCGTAAGAGGCTTGAAGCAGATTTGTTGTTGGGATTTGGGAGTGGACTTGCAACAACTTTTCTTGGCCTTGTATGGATTTCCTAGCTTGGCTTTTGCATTTACTGCCCCCATGTATGCATAGTTATTATAAACTTTACTTTTTCACCTGACTCATGTAGCATTTAACTCTTCACAAGTTACATGCATATTTTTTTTTTTAATAACAACATCATCATGTACAAAATGTACAAAGTAACGTGAGGATAGCAAAACATGTGACTTTTGACAAAGAGATTATAAATTCAAAATATATCATTAATATCACGGAACTTCCTTCTATATTGGTGTAGGATGAAAAGAGCCCACCTGATTTCTTAGAAAAAATCAATATTTATAAAGGAACCACTAATGTTTAGTGACCATCAAATTAAATTAAATAACTAAGTTAATATCAAGTTGAAAGGGGAAAAAAAAAATTTACCGGTTCGCATATTTTTCAATTATCATCCTCTAACAAAACAATTCAATCTAAAAAAATTTCTCAACTGGAAAGTAAAAAAAATAAGAAATCATAATCTCTATGCGGGTATATGTATCTGTATTTATATTTGAATACTTTTATCCAACCAATACGGAGCCAGAAATTTCCGAAAGTGGTTTTGAAATATAAAATATAAAATCTCTCTGGAATTTTTAAGAAAGAAATACATAAAACTTGTCTCCTAAATCCCTTCAAAGTTTTCTTTCGAAATAATAAAAATCAAACTAATTTTAAAGATAGAAAGTAAACAAATAGTAAGTTTTCTGTCACTGAAAATATTTTTTTTGGAAAGAAGTGCAATGTTTGGTTGGTTTTTGCTCAACGGAAAGAACTAAAGGGGAGAGAGACTAGAGAGAGTAAAGTCCTATAAAAAGAGAGAAAAATTGAAGATTAAAGTATTAGAAGCATCTGTTATGGAAAGATGAGAATATGGTCTTTATTTTAATAAACTAGCTACAGATTATAAATAGAGAATGCTATGGAAAGATTCCAAGGACAATTAAATATGAAAGAATTTAGTCTCTACAAAATTACTGTAGGAAATGGAGGCAACCTTCAACAGCTCGGGAGTGGCAGAGAGGCGGAGCCCCTAATACGAAAATCGCACTTCTGAAGAGATATTTCTGTCATTGCAGCAGCACCTTATAAGGGAGCGTTTGTTTCGCGTAAAAGTCCGTAATTCGTAAATGACTTACAACCCAATTACAATTACGTCGTTTGTTTGGACCGTAATTCGTAAAAGACTTACACAACCCAATTACCGCTCACTTGCAACCCAATTACCACTCACTTACAGCACAGTTACAGTTAATTTTGTGGTCATGCAAATTTGTATTATTTTTTATGTTAATATTAAAATTTTTTAATATTTAGCATTTTTAATATTTATTTGCAATATTAAAACTTTTTAAATCGCCAAATAGTTAATTTTGTGGTCAACTTTTTCACTTACGACTTACACATTACGACAACCAAACACCGTAAAACACAATATACTTTTCCACTTACAACTTTATATTACCAACCAAACAACATAAAACTTACATGCATATAACTCATTTACAACTGTAAAAGACTTTACCAATTACCACTTACGAATTACGGCCAGTTACGACAACCAAACATGCCCTAAATATAGCACTATGTATTTTCTTAGAGTTAAAAATTTATGTGTGACGTCATATTCTTCAGATAGAAAATATTGTTAACTTCTTCTCCTCAAAATTTAGTGAATCGTTGTGACTCAGGAAGACGTAGGCAACTTGCCGAACCTCGATAAATTTAGTGTGTTTTTTACTTTCTGCATCTTTATGTTTGTCTTGTGCTTTTGTTCCTCACGGGTTACCAGACCCGTTTGATCTCAACAATAACTTGGGTGCAAATTAGCATGTTAGGAATTTCCAGCGCTAAGCGTGGGCAATTGCCCACACTTGCTGACACTTAGCTCTGGTTTTGTCTGTAACCGCATTCATATGCAGATATGCATATCCATAATCAAAAAGATATGCATTCATATGTAGCGGCAAATGCAAGATATTTTTCTAATGTGAGCGTAAATTTAATAAGAATTTCAGTGTGACCGTAAATGTAATAAGAAAAGAGAGAAAACAAAAAGGAAAAAAAAAGATGTGCATCTAATACTTAAACTTATGATGTCCAATAGTACATTTTCATAAATTACCACTTGATTTAAAGCTCTAAAGTTGTCTTTATTCTAGTAAACATAATCAAAAAGAAAAGATCATATATAAAAAAAAATTACAAATTATATATTCTACTCAATTATTTTGTAAAATTCAGTGTGGGCATCTGCCTTTGTTCATATACGAATATCAGTAGTCGTATCAGGGTTTTTTAAACATATTTGTTTATATCTATATCGACAAAAAAATTTAAATCCCTATCCGAATATGTATTCGTAGCTGTACAGATAGAAAATTTCATATTCATATCTCAAAAAATTGATATGATATGGATGCATGTATATAACATTTCAAGCACGAACTCAAGAAAAAATAAGTGAGACTATCAAAAAGATATGAAATTAGTTTTATAATATAACATTTTCAGATGCCAATATAGAAAAAATTTGCTGCATTACCGTGACAAGCCCGCTAAGTTGGTTGACAATAACAAACAAAATAAAGTTGGAAAAGAAGCAGAGAAATGAGTCTTAATTTAGATGGAATATTTCTATTATGCAACTGTTCTCCTTTCAAAAAAGAAAGGGTATGCAACTGTTGACACGGTGCTTTCAGCATTTTAAATTCAAAAATATTATTTAATATTTTATATTCTCATCATAATTTATTTGCATTTTTTATCCGCATTTCTACCTGTGTAGCTGCGAGTTTTTTAGTTAAAAATGGCTGCAACTGTAGTGGCTGTTTGGTTGCAAGGAAGTGGGCGGAAGTAAGGAAATAGGGAAGTATAATTTCTCACTTCCGTATCTATCCAAACACCGGAAAAGAAAAATAAGAAAACTCCTTTTTTTTTCTCTTTTCTCTTTTACACAATCATTTCCTCACTTCCTAAGTGCTACAGTTAATTTTATGGTCATGTAAATTTCATTTGTAATAAGTTACTGCACAAAACAGTTAATTTTTTGATCATGTAAATCTCACTTGCATTCTAATTTTAGTCCATTTTTTATATTTTTATTTTAATATTATTTTACGGTCAACTTTGTGGTCAACTTTTCCACTTCCACTTTCACATTACCATCCAAACACCGAAAAAACAAAACATTTTTTAAACCACACTTTCCAACGACATTCAATACCAGAAAACTTACTAACTAATTCTCAAGTTACAAAGAAAATTATTACCACTTCCTCAATTCCTCACTTCCACCCTTAACCAAGCAGGCATGTTTAGATTACAAAATGAAAGAGACAGAGAAAAGAAAATGAACCTGCGAACAGTGGACATGAGCTAACAAAATTCACTCTAAATAATTTTCCTGTAAAACGGGCGAAAACACTTAAAATTCTGACACTGATTGGACCCCACGATTTAAATTAGCATAAAATCTATCGGTACGGTGTCCGGTATCTATTTTTTCTGATTTTCTGTGGCCGAGACAAGCATGCCCCACAAAAACCTCTGTGGTGCCATGATAATAATAGTCCGCTAGTACGTGCGTCCCCACAAACAGCAATAAAATTTAGAAATAGACAGATTGAGAGCAGCGTGAGCAGTCAGAATTAATATACTACCGCTAATGTCCTTGCACTCTAATTCTAAATAAAAGAATCTCCTATAACACACACACACACACACACACACATAGAGAAGTCTTCATGTGAGAAACTTTCTCACACGAAGACCGTGAGAAAATCATATAGAGGCGATCATGTAGATAATTCGAACCGTTCATCTTGATCTATATACTTTATTTAGGCTACCAATAAAAAATCACGTGAGTTCAAGTCTTTTTACCCATGCAACAAGTGATTACAAAACATACGTTATATTCGCCGTAGAATAAAGATGTCACTTGATGCATGGGTAAAAAGACTTAGAATCGCGTGATTTTTTATTGGTAGTCTAATTAGAGTATGTAGATTAAGATGAACGGTTCGGATCATCCATAAAATCTCTCTTATATGGTTTTCTCACGAAGCTTTTTTTGAGAAAGTTTCTCATTTGAAAATTTTCATATATATATGGGGTTACTGTACCTCAGCCGCCAGCTGAGAGAGTTTCTCAGCCGGCATGACGTGGCTTCATATTAGCCGCAGAGAAGTCAAAAATTTAGGCGGTAAAAGGAGACCCTCAATCACTTTTCATTTCCCAATGACTGAAATACCCTCAGTTTCACTTTTAACCTGCTACAACAGTTCCTCCACTAAAAAATTACAGATCGAAAATTTTTGAGTTTTTTCAAACAAAAAATTACAGGTCTTGATAACTAAATTTTAGAAAAATAATTTATTTTAAAAGAATGCAATCATGGTCGCACTTATGTTCAAGTTTTTTTTGAAAAGATGTTTTAATCACAATAAAATCTATTACCGCGACTTGAAACAGTTTTTTTTAATTTTCTGAAACTACAATCGAAGTCGCAGTTTCTAAAAAGAAAAATTTTGGATTTAATTTTTTAATATTATTTTCACTTTTTAGATTTATTTTTGTTTTACATTACGACTTTTGGTCGCAGTGTTATAGCCTTTTTTTATTTTTTCGATTAGGGTCGCAGTATTTTTTCGACCTTCCTAAGCTAAATAGGATACTGCGACCGTGGTCGCAGTCTTATGAAATAAGAGTCGCAGTCAATGAAAGCAGTAACAATACTCTCGTAAGTTAATTAATTAAGATGATGAGAAGATTGCGAGTTCGGTCGCAGTCTTATGTAACAGCAGTCTCTTTGAGAATGTTTTGTTTGATAACAATGCGACCTTGGTCATAATAATTTTTTATTAAGTAACCTAAATAGGATACTGCGACCATGGTCGCATTGTTTTATAACAATGCGACCTTGGTCATAGTATTTTTTTATTAAGTAAACACCAAAGGATACTGCGACCATGGTCGTATTCTTATGAAATAAGAGGCATAGTTAATTGAAGCAGGGAACAATGTCTCGAAAGTTAAGTAATTAAGATGATTAGAAGACTGCGACTGAAGACTGCGACATTGGTCACAGTCTTATATAATAGCAGTCTTTTGAACTTACTTTTCATTTTTGCGACCAAGATCGCATTCTTTTTATTAATCAATTTTAATTGGACTGCGACTTTGGTCGATGTCTTGTAAAACAAATGATTTGAAGATGAAATTTCATACTGCGACTATGGTCACAGAATTCAATTTTATCTGACAATATATTATTATGAACGTGACCAAAGTCGCAGTCCTGATGAAAAGACATCTTTTAAAATAATTTTTCCTACGACTTCAGTCGCATCTCTGCCAGTTTGGTTATATATTTATGTGTATTTTACTTGTCTTTCAAATTTTAAATCGAATGGTCAATATTTCCGATGATGAAAAATTTCAGATAGGCCTTACTTTAGAACAAGAAGAGAAAAATCACGATGAAAATATTGAAGCTGACATCCCGAGGGAACATGAACTTGTCAAAATAGTTGCTGGAGATCTAGGTCTGCGACTAAAAATTAATATCTGATCCCGCTCTCGCTTTTTTAGAACGATATTCTTTATAAGTCAAAAATCTACATCTGACAGCGTGAGAAGACACAGAGAGATAGACATATAAAAGAGGAGAAAAAATAATAATAAAGAATATAAACTAATACATCATCCCAAGAAAAAGACAAACGATAGAGGCTTTTAGTAATTTCAATTATTTTCAAAAGCGGGACGTCATTTTAGATTGTCGAATTATGTGGCCCATAATGTGTCACGTCACCGCAGGCTGAGAGAGTCTCTCAGCCGTCGGCTGATATACATTTTTCTCTCTCGCTCTCTCTCTCTCTATATATATATATATACACACACACACACACTGTAACGCCCCGATCCGGCGGGTACGGGGACGTTACTGCGACGTATATACGCAGGTCAGAAATACCCTCACGTATATACGCTAAGCATCAGTACAGAGAAGAATCAGAGTACGGAAACACGTGGCATATATCCATATAAATTCCAACATAAGGATTACAAAGTTATCACAGAGCGTGATATATCGGTACATGTACATTATATCACAGCCAAGTACAAAAGTAAAATTTACAATTTGTACAGCAAAAGGTGCTCACGGGCTGAAGAAGAAGATCCCCGAGCTAGCAGGAAGGATCAGGAACAGAAGGAGATAGGACAAGTCAGCCTGCTCCGAGAGATAGGCTTGATCTTCAGTGGAGGGCTCCTCTTCAATCCAAGCTTCAGAACCTGAACATGCAAGTTCAGGGGAGTCAGAAACTCCCTAACGAATATGTAGGTGAAAGCCAAGTGTCATGTAAAGATAAGTACATGCATGTGTTGATATGATCAAACAGTATTAAGCCTCAAAAACTGTGTTGAGTGTACATGTACAGTAAGCATGAAATGGAGGCATAAAGTGAAAGTAATAAGGCCTGAATAAAACTATTGCTGCCATCTACAATATTTATACTTATTACTCGTTCTACCCGTATGTCTAGGTATGTGTAATAGCGTCCCAGTACACATACATCCACATATGAGTAAATCGAGGCTGTTATTGGAAACCAATGGGGTATCAACGAACAATGTTTACAGTGGGTCCCGTACATGCCCGGGACCACGGTCCAGGACGTTCCATTGCTGGTGCATGGAACCGGCCGCAAGGCCTACAGGAGGGTCTTATAGAATGCCCTTATCAAGATGGTACCAAGAAAGAGGGAGCCAGCACTCCCCTCAGTCGCCTGGAGGCCCACAGGTTAGACTGAAAATTTTAGTTGCACAACATGCCTAGTGCCACTGTAAACACGAACATATATTGATAGCCGCAAGTTTCCCCCGACCCGATGCAAGTTGTTCCTTTTTATGATTTATTATTTAATTATCAATTTACGGGAAAGCAAGTGCCTGACAAGATCAGGAGTTAAAGAGTCATGAGTATTGTCATTTCAAGTCATCGCATATAATCCAGGATAGAAAGTACAAAATTCCCGTAAATGTGACAATCTAAAGTCAGGTATCAATATGATATTGTGGGGTAAGTATCCAGTAGTAGAATGATGCATGCATGTGTGCCAGGAAAATGATATAATAATAGTCAATCGTGACAAAGTAGGAAAATCTGAAGGAAGGCGAGAACACTCGCCTAAAACTTCAAGTAACACCGGGAAATCCCAAGTTCCAGAATTTAAGTAACCAACGCGATTATATATTAAAAAGAGGAGGAGAAGAATGAATCAGTAAAGTGAGGATGAAGACGCGGGAAAGTGGGCAGACGCGGGAAAGTGGGCAGACGCGGGAAAGTGGGCTCCGCGTTAGCAATCAAACAGAGAGGAAGGGAAAGGTGATTTTGTTGGTGGTTGAAGCAAAAGAGATGGAGGTGGTATTGTGATGGTATAAGTGATGGTGGAAGTGAAGATGGTGGTGGTCACGTTGGTGTTGTCGTTGCAATTGTCACCTAAATGATTACCAGAATAATCGTAAACGATTACCGGAATAATCAACGGAGAGGTTGCCGACGAAGAAGAGCTCGGCCCCAATCCAAAGGAGGCGGCCGGCCCTAAAAGAGAAGGAGAGAGGTTGATGGTGCAAGTATAGTTCAATTTGACAAAATGGGATTTTGCAAACGATGCTTCGGAGGACGAGTCTATGGTTCGTCGGAAAGAGGATGACGAGGAGGAAAAGACGGTATGCTTGGTGGTGGCTAAGGTGGTGTAGATGGTGGTGGGGAAGGTGGTGAAGTTGATGGAGAGAATGGGTTCCCTTGATGTTTCTTGGTGAAAAGAGGTTGAAGAAGATGGTGTAGTTGTTGGAAATGGAGGAGGAGATGGAGGGGAGAATGGTGGAGGATTTGGTGAAGGAGTGGTGGAGGAGATGGTGTGGAAATGGAGGAGTGGTGGCCGGCCAAGGGGGTGGGCTGCTGTTTTTGGTTTGCAGGAAATGTAGAAGGAAGATGAGAAAAAGTGAAAGAGAGAGAGAGAAGGAGTGGGGGTTAATATATAATGGAAAAAATAGTATTATAATGTGTCATTTCCATCTTTTAGATGAAACTTGCGTTTCATTCCAAGAATGTTGCATCCCCATGACACAAAGCTGCGTCTCGGCAAAATAAGGAGCCAAACGCGGAAATTAAAGCCGCGTCCTGAAGAAAATGCGAAAACTGCGTTTAACAAAAGGACAAAAGTTATAATGACTTGATTGGAATTGATTGGAATTGATTAGCAGTGCATTAAATGCAGCATGGAGAGGCGTGGAGAGGATCTCCGCATTAAATGCAGAATCCTAGGTTGGTGAAATTCGCGTCTAGCGAGGAGAGAGAAAAGTGGGAAAATATCTGGATACTATTCCGGTATCTGGGAAAACACCGAAAATTCAAGAAAAGCTGAAAATAAAGTATCTCGAAAAGTTTCCCAAAAATTTCCAAAAATAATAAATATTATTTTAAGATTTTTTGTGAAATCGATTTTCAGAAATTCAATCTCGTTTTCAAGATAAAAATCCCGTAATCCACTGTAGACGGTATCTACACCGGGTAGGCCAGATTTTTGATAAATTCTAAAATTCTCAAAAAAATCATTTAGATAGAAATCATGATTTTAAGAAATATTGTGAAAGCCGTTTCTAAATTTTCAACTCCGTTTGTAAATTAAAAATCCGAAAGTCGGTCAGCGACAATGGTCGACACCGGTTTTGAAGATTTACAATTAAATTCTGAAAAATTCCAGAAAATCATGAAAAATCAAGAATATTAAAAAATAATATTTGAAACTGAAATCGGTCAAACCTGATTACCAAAAAGGTCAAATCATGTAGTACTGCTATATGAGTAAGAATTTAAATAACAGAAAATAAAATAAAATAAAAAAATACGCTCCAAAAATCAGGACATATAGCTGTGTACGTATTCTGAGGATGGGGTATTACACACACACATACATATATATATAAGAAATATGTATATCAGCTGACAACTGAGATCCCTCTCAGCCTGCGGTGACGTGGCACATTATGAGCCACATAATTTGACAATCTAAAATGACGTCCCGTTTTTGAAAATAATTGAAATTACTAAAAGTCCCTATCGTTTGTCTTTTCTTGGAATGATGTATTAGTTTTATATTCTTTATTATTATTTTTTTCCTCTTTTATATGTCTATCTCTCTGTGTCTCCTCACGCTATCAGATCTAGATTTTTGACTTGTAGAGAATATCGTTCTAAAAAGCGAGAACGGGATCAAATATTAATTTTTAATTGTAAACCTAAATCTCCAGCATCTATTTTGACAGGTTCATGTTCCCTCGGGAAGTCAGCTTCAATATTTTCATGTGATTCTTCTCTTCTTCTTCTTCTTCCAAAGGAAAGCCTATCTGAATTTTTTCATCATCGGAAATATTGGCTGTTCGATTTAAAATCTGAAAGACAAAAAAAATACACTTAAATATATAACCAATCTATCAGAGATGCTACTGAAGTCGCAGGAAAAAAATTATTTAAAAGGTGTCCTTTCATCAGGACTGCGACTTTGGTCGCATTCATAATAATAAATTGTCAGATAAAATTGAATTCTGTGATCTTAGTCGCAGTATGAAATTTCATTTTCAAACCGTTTGTTTTACAAGACAGCAACCAGAGTCGCAGTCCAATTAAAATTTATTAATAAAAAGACTGCAAATTTGGTCGCAAAAATGAAAAATAAGTTATAAAATACTGCGACCAAGGTCGCAGTATTATCAAACAAAACTTTTCAAAAAGACTGCTATTACATAAGACTGTGACCAATATCGCAGTTTTCGGTCGAAGTCTTCAACCATCTTAATTACTTAACTTTCGAGACCTTGTTCACTGCTTCAATTGACTATGTTTCTTATTTTATAAGAATGCGACCATGGTCGCAGTATTCTATTTAGATTACTTAATAAAAAATATTATAATCAAGGTCGCATTGTTATCAAACAAAACATTCTCAAAGAAACTGCTGTTACATAAGACTGCGATCGAAGTCGCAATCTTCTACTCATCTTAATTAATTAACTTACGAGATTATTGTCACTGTTTTAATTGACTGCGACTCTCATTTCATAAGGCTGCGACTACGGTCGCAATATCCTATTTAGCTTAACAAGGTCGAAAAATACTGCGACCCTAATCGAAAAAATAAAAAAAAGCTGCAACACTGCTACGAAAGGTCGCATTGTAAAATAAAAATAAATCTAAAAAGTGAAAATGATATTAAAAATTTAAATCTAAAATTTTTCTTTTCAGAAACTGCGACTTCGACTGTAGTTTCAAAAAACAAAAAAATAAAATAAAATAAACTATTTCAAGTCGCAGTAATAGATTTTTATTGTGATTAAAACATCTTTAAAAAAATTGAACATTAATGCGACCATGGTTCCATTCTTTTAAAATAATTTATTTTTCTAAAATTTAGTAATCAAGATATGTAATTTTTTATTTGAAAAAACTCAAAATTTGCGATCTGTAATTGTTTTAGTGGAGGAACAGTTGTAACCATGTTAAAAGTGAAACTGAGGGTATTTTAGTCATTGGGCAACGAAAAGTGGTTGAGGGTCTCTTTTTACTGCCTAAATTTTTGACTTCTCTGCGGCTAATATGAAGTCACGTCATGCCGACTGAGAAACTCTCTCAGCTGTCGGCTGAGGTACAGTAACCCCTACATACATACATACATATATACATACATACATATATATATACACACACATATATACATACATATATAATATACGGGGTTACTGTACCTCAGCCTGCAGGCTGAGAGAGTTTCTCAGCCGGCGGGACGTGGCTGAATATATGCCACACATCGGCCGTAGTGTGTTGGCGCCAAAAAATCAAAAAATCCCGCCTAAACAATCGTGAAACAAATTGACAAAAATACCCCTTTTTTAATTCTAAAGTGGAATAAAGTCATGAACAAACAAAATTTCAGTTGAATATATCTACAGTTATAAAATTCGTAATTTTAATACATCGAAAAATATAATTAAAAAAATTGAATCAATATAATGTAAAATAAGCAGAAGCATTGAAAATTTAAAAAACATGCCATGGTCGCAGACTTAATACAATATAACAACTGCGACACAGTCGCAGTCACTAGTCGCACTCATAATATAACAAAACGTTTTTATGCGACCTAATACAATATAATTTCAATTTATATGACAACTGCGACACAGTCGCAATCACTAGTCGCAGTCATTGTATAACAAAACTTCTTTATATAACGTCTGCGACCCTAGTCGCATTCTATCGTACAACAATGCGACCTCCTTCAGTACTGCGACCAAAGTCGCAATCTTCTTTCCCATGCCTTATGTAAAAGATTTTTAATATGCGACTAGGGTGGATTAGCCATACGACCCTGAGATCAATTCGCGTATATTAAATCTTATAAAAATTACTATATTACTTACACTGAATTAAATGAAGTAATTAATATTCTTTCTACCGTGATACAACAACAGTCTAGAAAAAAGAGATGCACTAATGTTAATCTCGAGAAAAGAAAGATGTGCACCATACGTAATCTAAAGATATAGGCAAACAATTCTATAAAAAGTTAATTTGTACTTCATGTATTAAACCTCTGGAAAAAAAAGAACTCTTCGGATTCTCCCGCAATAAATCTTCAATTAAATATTTAATTTTTTTTTACCACTTCTTACTATACTCAACCATCACCTGTAACAATTATTATTACTATTCATGTTCTTCCACAATATTGACCTTTATATAATGCTTGTTACTAATATATTATCTCATACCTAAAAACTATATTTTGCTCTTCCTTTTCAATTTGATTTCAAAAACTTCAAAAAAAAATTCATTCTTGAATCATGTCTTCCCCATCTTCTTCCTCTGAACACTTAGATTTCAACTTCAATCGTTCCCCCACCGGTCCTTTGTCTTCAGGATATTTTAGTGAATCTGATACCAGTCTGGACTTCACTCCTTTTAACTATCTCACTACATCAAATAATGTATTAACTGATCCTCCTACTCATGATGATAATGAAGTTTTTATGTGGGTTAGTGAAGAAGACATTATTCCTCTGACACTTGACGGAGACATGCTTGATGAAAGCATGTCCTCTGATGCTGTAGGCTCGCTTCCTAGCAACGGGTCAGACGAAGAGCTTGATAGAGACGATCCATTCTGGGAGTTCATCGGTGAAACAAAAAAACCTCAAAAATAGGAAGATGATGAGGAAATAAGTGATGAAGAGGAAGAGCAGAAGAATGAAAACGATGCATCTGCTTATGATGGTGATAATAACGAGGATTAGGATTTCCTGATCTTCTGATATTCAATTATATTTTGTCTTTTTTTAAAAGCTTTTAATTCTATTTTTTGTAAGGTCTCTTTCTCACTATATTAACTTATAAGCTCTTTTAATTACATATCCAAACTGCGACTGCTGCTCTTAAACACTGCGACCATAGTCGCAGTCCTACTACGGATGCAATAATTAAAAATAATTCATACGTTATAGGCGGCTGAGACAAAAGATACGGTGAACTGCGACTATAGAATCAGTCCTTATTCAGACAACAGTCAAAAATAAAGAACAAAAAGAATATAAAATAATACGTAAACTGTGATTATACTATCGCTCTCGTTAAATACTGCGACCATAGTCGCGGTACTGCGATCATAGTCGCAGTCCATGGTCGCATAATATATGTAAAAACTAATTTAATTGTTCATAGGAGGATCAGACAACATTCACAAAATAAAGAACAAAAAAATATAAGATAATACGTAAACTGTGATTATACTATCACTCTCGTTAAGTACTGTGATCATAGTCGCGGTACTGCGATCATAGTCGCAGTCCATGGTCACATAATATATGTAAACACCAATTTAATTGTTCATAGGAGGATCGGACAAACATTCAAAAATTATACGAAGGACAGTATTTGATGACTAACGGTTGACAATTTATGGTCGCAGTTACTTAATCATTTATCAGTTCCCAATGCGACTATGGTCGCAATAATGTACTATTTTGGAGTTCAAAGTAATTTAAAGTTATAGTGTATTAACTTTTAAACTGTTTTGGATAACTGAACAGTCATCTAGGAAGTATACAATTTTTTGAAAAAGGTAGAAAATAAGTTTGGGAGATATTCACGTGGTTTGAGAGCTTAAACCCTTTGAAATTCCGGGATTAAAAATATATAAAGGGTCATCAGTAAAGGATTACAAACATACTAAATTATTTTTGCTCAAACTCGTTACTCTCACTGTTCGAAAATAGATTCAAAAAATGTCTTCTCCACCGTCTTCACCGGAAAGAAGCCAATCATCTAATGATGATTGGATGTATAATTCTGAAGATATGCCTCGCTACGGGTCAGAGGATGAGCTTGATACAGACGACCCGTTCTGGGAGTTCATTAATGAACTAAAATACAAACATGAAGAGGAAGAAAGCGAAGAGGAGATTGTCGCTGAAGAGGAGGAAGGGACGAAAAGCGATACGGAAGACGAAAGCAGTCATACTCTTGACGACGAATCTGATTACGATGGTGATGACGAGGATTAGAAGTTTAAAAATTGTATTTTGTTTTTTTTAAATATATATGAATCTGTTTTCTAAGGTTAATTTTAAAATGAAGGATATATATGACTTTTTTTTAAATTAAAGCAGTCATACTTTTTTTTTAAATATATATGACTTTGATCGCAGTTGTTGGCCGAGTCTTAATAAATACACTGCGACCTTGGTCGCAGTTGCTGGTCTTTAGTATTAATCAACAACAACACTGCGACCTTGGTCGCTATGCGTGTCAATATAAAGGAAACACCTACCTAACGTACTGCGACCTAAGTCGCAGTCATTGTACTGCGACCCTAGATTGCAGATGCTGGCCCTCTTTATCAATAACAACATATGCGTGTTAATATAAAGGAAACACCTACCTAACGTACTGCGACCTAAGTCGCTCTCATTGTACTGCGACCCTATATTGCAGATGCTGGCCCTCTTTATCAATAACAACATTGCGACCTTGGTCGCAATTAACCATGTACACTGCGACCAAAGTCTCTGTCTACATTATATACACAAAAAATAAACTATATAGGAGAACCTAGATCTGACAAAGAGAGGTAAGGAAATAGGGGAAAAAATAATTTATAATCAATAACCTAAATCATATAAAGAGCGGCAAAAAGAAAGGGGAAAAAAATAATAATAAACAAGTCTGACAACGTGCGCTCCAAAAATTGCTTTTTGGGCAAAAAATAATAAACAATAAGGAAAGTTAAAGAAAAAGTAGCTTTTCATAAGGGGTATTTGGTAATTTAACTTCTTCCTATAAGCGGGCCGCAAGTTAGTGAGGTGACAAATTGAGCCACGTCACCGCAGGCTGAGAGAGTACTCTCAGCCCGCGGGCTGATATACATTTTTCTCTATATATACATACATACATACATACATACATACATACATATATATATACATATACATATATATATATATAATATATATATATATATATATATATATATATATAGTGAGTTGAACCCCTAAAAACGGTTCTCACGAATTCATGTGAGAACTTTCACGTGGGCCGTCGGATCTGATAGAGATCTAGTTTTATTTGATTTGATCTATCATATCCGACGACCCACGTGAAAGTTCTCACAAAAATCCGTGAGAACCGTTCTTAGAGGATCAGCTCCCTATATATATATATATATATATATATATATATATATATATATATATATATATATATATATATATATATATATATATATATATATATAAAGATTTTTAGCATATATTTCCTTGAGTTTAACCATATTACATACTTCTCCCCCTTTTATATATATTTTCATATACCTTCTCATTTCCTCCCCAAATTGGATCATTTCCATCTATGTGCAAATGTATGGTTGTAATTAATCAGCGGGCTTGTCCGTTAATTTTGTTTAGTCGGGGACCTTGAACAGCATTTAGCCATTTATCATATATGTATCCACTTTCAACTTTTAAATACAGATACTGAAACAATTATTGTCAGATATAAGAAATTAATGTCAGTATCCTTCAAAATCTAATATCCGATATGAATCGGATATTAGTGAATCAGATAAGGACATGGATACGAATCAGATATGTCGGAACGGAATGTGGTTATAGATATGCTTATACAATAATTTTTCTCAAAAAAAAAAATATGAGAAAAAAGTAAATAAAATGTATTGCAATAATAAAGTACTGCACTAATAAAATTGAGAAGGCAGAGTAACAACAAGTTATTTTACTTCATTATATTAAATAACTAAGTTAACATCAAATTGAAAGAAAAAGAATTCAATCGGTTTGTATGTTTCTCAATTATCATTCTTTCAGCAAAACAATCCAATCTAAAAAAATTTCTCAACTTGAAAGTAAAAAAAAAAAAATAAGAAATCACAATTCTATGCTGATATATGTATCCGTATTTATATCCGAATATTTTTATCCATAACCAGCACAGAGCCAAAAATTTCAAAAGTGAGTGTGAAATATCAAATATCAAATCATAGAAAAAACAAAGAAATTTTTTTTGGACTGTTTTCATTAAGAGCAGATACTATGTCTCTTGAATTTCTAAAAAAGAAATACCTAAAACTTCTCTCCTAAATTCCTTCAAAGTTTTTCTTAAAAACTTTTGAAATAATAAAAATCATGGTAATTTTAAAAATAGAAAGTTAGTAAACTAATAGTAAATTTGTTGTTAGAGAATATATTTCAATACAAGCTGTACATATATTTCAATACAAGGGTTTGAGAAAACTCTAAAAGAGATCAAAATTAAAAAATTCCATTCGAGACGACAGCAACCACTATTTTGTGAGCAGTAGATCTCCTAGCAAATGGGAGAGAAAGAAATCTTTTTTGATTGATTGACTTCAATAAAAAAAAAAAAACTTGTACGACTTTAAAAAAATACATAAACTATATTAATTTTTAAATTAATAGTGGAAGAGTCAAGATATTACTTTTTCAAACAATTGATTGTAAAATTTTAAATTTTAATGTAATCTTCGACAACGAGATTAGTCGGCTTTCAAAGATGGCCCACAAAAATGAAATGGACAGCAACGCATAGCCACACATAATACACACAAATAGTTATAAAAAAAAAAAAATGAAGGCCTGAACGATTCTCCCCCTTTATTCTACGGTACTACTCTCACTTTTAACCGTGTGAAATTTGGATTCTCTCTCTCTCTCTCTCACTGATTGCTTGCTTTTCCTTGCTTTCACACTCTTTGGAAGAGAAGAGAACAAAGAAAACACTTCCAAACTTTTCTTTGACCATGTCAAGTCCAAGCAAAATCTTCAGATAGAGCAAAGAAAATAATGCACCATTTTTTTAAAAATTTGTTTGTGGTGCAACATGTGATTGATTTGCTCTTGGATCTCATTCAAATCAAGATTATTCCAGTCCAGGTACAGACCTTGTTATTGAAGTCATCAGCTCTCCAACATCGAAATTTCTGTTTTGTTTCTTGCCTCCGTAGCGTTCTCCACTGAAAGATTGCATGCCGAGTAGGTGTTTGAAGAAATGGCTGCATGCGTGTTCTCGAAGGCTTGACTTTGAAGTCTTCGAATCGGAATAACAATGAGGCTGTGACTCGGTGCTCAGTCAAATTGTCCTCTGGAAATGGTCTTTAGCGTGCCTTTAGCTTTCAATATAGTGTTAAAAAATAACAGAAGAGTCTGAAGTGCAAGGAAACATTATCTCCTGGAGGAAAAAGCTTTATGGAGTAGCCAAATTTGCTTTTGTATCAAGATAAAAAAAGGATCATCGTAGTTGTTTATCTGTGCTCGTTAACTTGTGGAGTGTGGAATTATTAGATTTGATATTTATAAATGTAACGTAAGAACAATTTCTTCTCCAAACTCGATCCAATTAATTGAAAACTTTGGTGCAATTTTGCTGACAAATAACTTAGAATCAAGTACATAGCTCTCAACTTTATTATTTAAGTCACTGGACTCACTCCAAGATCAGAGCCTACAATATTTTGCACGGTTCATACCTCCAGTTTGCATATGAAGTTGCATTGTCTTTTAGCTTTGTAAATTACAAAAGATTTTCTTTAACAATTAGAGACAATTACAAACATTTATTTACAAGAAAACTATCAGGTTTGAAATTTTGAGGCTTCTTAACTTCCTTTGCAGCCACTAATTTTTTTTTCACGCCCAAGAGATGGTGATAGAAAGGGGAGAGAGAATCAAACAAAGAGGTTTAACGAGCTACCAATTCATGCGAGGGGGCCAGTGTGAGCTGTCTCATTGGTAAAAGAGTGACAGTGAGTTGTAAAGGGTGCCAAGTTCAGGTTCGGCTAGGCCACATGTATGTAAAAAAGAAGAAAATTTCATGCGGGGAAGCTGGAGCCCGATGTAGTTCCTCGTGGCTTCTCACTTGAGGAGCGAAAAAGTGGGAGAGGAGGGGAGATAGGAAGGGGGGGGATGGGAGGCGCTCACTCGGGAGCCGGTGGTGGGAGGTTTAATTCTGATGAGAAGGCGGGCTAGTGATCTGTTGATGAATAACATATAACACTGAGAAGTGGATTAGCTCCTTCGCACGCTGTGAGCCGTCCATTAGCGATGGAGAGAGAGGAAAAAACGCACTTTGTGGTAGGAGTCACAATTTTTTTTTTTTTGGTTTTTATTTCTCCTATAAAGACCGGTCAAAAGAGCTAACTGCTCCCATAATTCTGATGAGCCACTGGATACCGTATTCTCGAGAACATAGTCCAAAATCAATTGTTTTCTATAATTAATTCATATAAATCGGTGGAATAATGTGACTGTGTAAATGCCTGGCCAACGGAAGCATATATTGTTGAGCGCAAACCAACAATCAATGAGGAACCCTTCAGTCACAGATGTTGTAGAGAAGTACCACCCAATGATCAGAACAAGGAAACAATAAGAAGAAAACAAAACACAAGATTTAACGAGGCTCGGCAAATTGCCTACGTCCTCGGGGCAAGGAAGAGAGAGTGTTTTATTGATTCAATAACCAATACAATACATGCATACATATGAAGAGGAGTTTGCCCTTTTATTTATAGCTAAGAAGATCTAGAAGAATTGAAAATCTCAATTGGACTCGTTTCCAATTCAGAACAGAAATCCGAAATCTGGAAGGATCCGTCTGTTGGTCGATCGGCCGGTCGACCGCTCCAACCCGAGAGCAAAGCCTTGTCAGTCGGTCGACCAGGCGGTCGACTGTTCTTCTTATGCGGTCGACCGGGCGGTCGACTGATATTGCCTGTGCACATTGGTGCAAACCGGTCGACCGGTAACTGTTGTCGGTCAATATTGGCTACCTTGTCTTCGTTACTTTGTCTTCGTCTTTGGCTACCTCTACCTCTCTCTTCTACATATATTTACAAATATACAGTGAAACATGAGGGCGTATAGGAAATGACCCATGATCATGATGCACAGAGAAACATGTAATATCTTGAAGACCCAAGAAGATATTCGCTAAAAATTCAAAGGAAAAAGAAAATCTAATTATAAATAAAAGAAGGAAAAAACGATTATAATTTATAATCGAACTGGATGCAAGTTTGGCAATAGAGAGCTTTCGTTCGGGGGACCAACAACTACGGTTGAAATTAAGTATTGAGTTCGTGAAAAAAAAATTGGTGCCCAAGTGAGTTGTTTTTTTTTATACTTTTTTTATACGTACCAACTATTAGTTGTTGTTTTGTATTTTTCTTTCCTCTTGTCGTGAGGCACACTTTGAGGAATCTCTCACCAACTATTAGTTGTGGTTTTGATACATTTTTGTTTATATACATACCAAATATTAGTTGTTGTTTTGTTTTTTTCTTCTTCTTGTCGTGAGGCACAAGTTTTATACTCTCCAAATATAGCGAATACAAGGTCGCAACGTATTGGGTTTGGATTGAATCCGAATCTATTATAAATTCATACGGTCAACCTACACTGTAGATCAAATCAATTAAAAAAAAATTAGAATCCACTTGACGATCAAGAAAAGTATTGGCTTTGGATTTGGGTTTCAAATTATCTAAATGATTCATTTCTTTTCAAATATAACAATTTTTGATAAAAAAATCAAATAGCATTTTAATGTTTTCTTATTTAAATATGTTGTTTCATTTTTATTTTTTTTCAAAAGTCGAATAATTTAATATGAATTGTGTTTATTATGAAAATATTTATTCAAATTGACAGTTATCAAATTTGAATCCTTAAGCATCTACTTATAGATTAATTAAGAAATTAAATCCATTTTTAAGATCTGTACCCTACCAAATTAATAGCTTATTGAAATATAATTTTAGAATTTAAAGTAATTTTTTTTTTAAATACATATAAAATTTAAATCTGAGACTTTTCACAATTCACATTTATTTATTTAACCAGCGAAGTCGGTCAATCGAAGTCAATTTGAGTCTATAAATTGCCTCCTCCGCATGTTGTGACTACTGTGGGTGAGTGTGAGAGTGGAAGGGGGACAAAAAAAAAAAAAGAAAGGGAAAAAAAAAAAAGATGGGCTCCTCTCCTCTACCACACGTCGCAATCTTCCCCTTCTTCTCCAAGGGCCACACCATCCCCCTCCTCCATCTCGCTCGCCTCATCCACTGCCGCCGCCTCGCCACCATCACCTTCTTCACCACCCCCCTCAACGCCTCCTTCATCCGCTGCTCCCTCGCCGACGTCGAACCCGACATCATCGAACTCCCTTTCCCTGAAAACATCCCCGATGTCCCCCACGGAGTCGAGAGCACCGACCAGCTCCCTTCCATCTCCCTCTTCCTCCCCTTCGTCATCGCCACAAAACTGCTGAAACCGCACTTCGAGCGGGCCCTCTCGGCCCTGCAGCCCACGGTCAGCTTCTTGATCTCCGACGGTTTCTTTGGGTGGACCACCGAGTCCGCCTCCATGTTCGGCATCCCGAGGCTGGCATCCTACGGCATGGGCAACTTCGCTATGACCGTCTCGGCCGCAGTTTCTATCGGCAGGCCGCACGCCGGCCTGACGTCCTGCGATCAGCCCTTCACGGTTCCGGGCTTTCCGGTCCTCGAGCTCACCAGGGCCGACTTGAACCCGCCCTTCGACGACGCTGACCCGCAGGGCCCCTTGCACGAGTTTGTTACTGAACAAGTGAAGGCCACAAGATGCAGCCAAGGTATTGTCGTGAACAGCTTCTATGAACTCGAGGCAGCCTATTTTGACTACTGGAACAAGGCGTTTGGGCCTAGAGCTTGGTGTGTAGGTCCAGTGTGCGTGGCCAAGCCCAAGGCCGAACCGGCCGGGACCGAGTTGACGGCCTGGCTCGATTCACGGGCAGCCGTGAACCGGCCGGTCTTGTACGTCGCGTTCGGGTCGCAGGCCGATGTGTCTGCAGAGCAGCTGCAAGAGATTGCTCTGGGGCTGGAGCAGTCCGGACTTGATTTCTTGTGGGTGGTGCGAGCCAAGGGGTCTGAACTATGCGAAGGGTTCGAAGAGAGAACGAAAGATCGAGGGTGGGTGGTCAGAAAGTGGGTGGATCAACTGGAGATTCTCCGGCACGAGAGCATCAAAGGGTTCATGAGCCACTGCGGGTGGAACTCGGTGATGGAGAGCGTTCTCGCCGGTGTTCCGATACTGGCGTGGCCCATGATTGCCGAGCAACACCTCAACGCGAAGTTTGTCGTGGATGAGGTGGGAATTGGAATTAGAGTTCGAGCAAGCGATGGCACGAAGTATGGACTGGTGAAGCGTGAGTATATAGCGAAGCTTGTGAAAGAACTGCTGGTTGGGGAGAAAGGTAAGACGGCGGCCGAGAAGGTGAAGCATTTGGCGGTGGCAGCGGAGAAGGCGGTGGCCGACGGGGGATCGTCGGCGACGATGCTAGAGCAGATGATTGATGAGGTTTCCCAGAAAAGCAGAGAAATGCAGAATGTCCATTAATTAGAGCATATTGTGTTAGCTGCTATCATCGTTGCAGCAAATTAAACGTGCAATGCCTCTGCTGTGCGTTTCGTGCGCCTCAAAGGATACATCCTTATTGTACTGTAGGTCTGATTGATTGTCATAATTAATCATAATTTTATAAGTTAAAATTTTTTACAGTTATAAATGAGTTACATGCATGCATGTAAGTTTTACCGTATTTGATTGGTAAAATAAAGTTGTAATTGAGAAAATGTATTGTATTTTATAGTGTTTGGTTGTCGTAATGTGTAAGTCGTAAGTGAAAAAATTGACTACAAAATTAACTATTTGGTAATTTAAAAAGTTTTAATATTGCAAATAAATATAAAATATGTTAAATATTAAAAAAATTTTAATATTAACATGAAAAATAATACAAATTTCTATGACCATAAAATTAATTCTAACTGAGCTGTAAGTGAATGGTTTACAAGTCAGTGGTTGTTGAGTTGCGTAAGTCTTTTACGAAAAAAGGTCCAAATAAATACCGCAGCAGTAATTGAGTTGTAAGTCATTTATGAATTATAAACTTTTACACTTTTTACTACGAAACAAACAGCCCGCTCTTGTATATCATTTCTCTGATGTTTTGGCGCAGGAAACATTGAAAATGACTGAAATAATATGACCGTGGTAGGAAAAGAATGTGCAACAAACTTCTCCTCAGTCCTCACCACAGAATCTGAGAAACTTTATAGGCGACAGATACTAAATTTTCCTGTACTGGCCCTGGCTTTTCGAAGTTGCGTTATTTATGCTGCCTGCAAGTCACAGGAGTCCTTGTTGTGATGGCAATGTAGTTTGATTTTTCTTTCATGTCTTCCCTTTTGTTGTGACGTATGCGATACTTTTTGAGCAAAAGATTTCAAACAAACAAACAAATCATTACGCAAATCGATGTACATTAAAATATCGGTGAGAGAGTCAAATATCTTTTGTGTAGCAGACACACGTACCTTCTAGAACGGGGTTGTCAACCGGGTTGGGGTAGCAGATACCTTCTAGGACAGGGTTGTTAACAGGGACGGGGTCGGGTTACCTAACAAGAAAAACAGGGTTTGAGTTCATAGTTTTGAAATGTCTAAAAATTCTGGGTTGAAAAACTTTTCAAAAGCATTTCCGGTACAGTTTGATGTATCACACTCTAACCCACCCGGATCTGATCCTGTGAGGGAGAAGATGAAAATTAGAGTTCTTAAACTTAATTGGATAGAGCAAAGAAATTTAAACTTTAGAGATATGACACAGGAAAGGATAGGCAACTGTCGACAGTCGCTTGTGGCGGCCGACTGCGGATACACTGGTACGCCAACAGAAGTGTGTGTTTGTCAGTCTGTCGACAACTGAAATGGAGCTGTCGACATGCGTGTGTAGCAGTCGACAACAGATGGCTCAGTCTATCGACATGGGACCAATAGAGAGTTTGGGTCGGCTGAGTCTGTCGACATGCCCTTGGAGCTATTGACTACTATGATATTTTGAGTGTATCTGAATTGGTTTTTGAGTTCGTTTCTGATCCCGATTTTAGAAGTTTTTATTTCCTTTTCTTTGTGGGTTCTCTGCCTATGTATTGAGGGGTGTTGTACCCTACTTTGTAACTTTGAGAGTAATCTTGAGAGGTAATTTGTATTGAGAGTTATAGGATTAGTTTGTTAGAGAGAATTCTGAGGTAAATTGCGTAGTTTTTCTAATTTGAATCTTCGGATCAATTTGTTACCATTTTAACTTTTCTGTTTGAATAAGATCTTCTCTATTCTGCCCCAAGGATGTAGGCAAGTTGTCGAACCTCGTTAAAGTCATTTGTTCTTGCTTTCTCTCTTTAGTTGTTTGGTTCTTACTATAATTATTTGGTTATTGACTCGACGTTGGAACGCTGATCTTAATGATTGATGTGTTGGATTCCTCCAGAGGGTGCAACAATGGTATCAAAACATCCCAGGTTTGGCTAGCGATCGTGTGTCAGTATCAAGAGCATCGTGGTATGTTCGGCAAAGATCGTGTGTAGATCTCGAAGCGACGTTTATCTGATCGTAGGATATTGTATCGATCTCAAAACTGTTGGGAAAACGAAGAATTAAAACATAAATCTTTGAGCTGAATTAAGGCATGATATGTTGATAGAATCAACCGGATAATGGTTCGAGTGTGTTATCCTTCCATTGGGGATGAACGTAGTATATTTTCATGTTTAATTCTATTTTAGAACGAATGAGAGATTCAAGTTTAAAATTTGCTTAATTCAAAAACTAAAAGGGACTAAAGGTAGTTAAAAGCATTTAGTCTCACATTGAATATGGGATGGACAATTGAAGTGTATAAATAGAGAAAAATGGGAACAAAGGGCGTACCCTTTGGATACTTGGAGTTTTCGCGCGTGATTCGCGGGAAACCATGCCCCCGCGTGCGCCGCCGCCCACCCCGGCCCGGTCCGACGGTTGGAAGAAATCACTGCAGCGGTTCCTGTCTGGAACAGTTGACTATTATGTCCTCCAAATGGTTCTCAGGAATGCTATAAATGCTACAAACACATAGCGAATGCATCTCCTCTTCCTCATACAGAATTCAGAACTAAGAAAAGAATCAATCTGAAAATTCAGATTTTTGTAAGAAAAAAATCTGAAAAAAAGATTTGTTCTGAAAGAAGACTTAGAAAATTCAACAGATTCTTAAATAGAATCATTGTCTGAATCTCTGTATTCCTAAGACATTAATTTTCTTTCTCTTCTTTCTCTATAGTGGATAATACTCCAAAGTAAAGTCAAATATTCAACTTGCAATTTGTCTTTGTTCGTTGCATTGAAATCTTGTGAAAGTACTGATTAACTACGATTCGATCATACGGTGATTTGGTAGTGCTATCAAAATACCGTGAAGGAGTATTATATCTTGGGAGACCAGCGTCCAGTAACATGTTAGCACCGAAGCGAGGGACGTAATTGTCTTAAGGAGATTCGCTACATGCGTACCTCACTCTAATTGTTATATAAGCGAACTAACGTTCTTTATACAAGGGTTATACTGAAATATTTATGCTCATAAATATTACTGTATATTGAGACTGACTATACTAATCTAATTAGTGTTTAACCAAGGAAGGTAATTGAAAGGTGGTAAGAAACGATCTACTGAACAAAAAATCTCCCACTTGAAATTCACCGACCTGGCCAATTAGATCGGAGATATTAATTAGTTGTCAGATCGATTCCTGAACATAACAATCTTGTTCTTGAAGTTACTTACTTCTATTCTGTTTGAATTACAGAAAATGTCTAAGACTAATTAAGATAGTACCAGTAAGGCACCAAACATGCAAATTCAGACATTGGTGCATGCTCCCCGTCCTAACTCGAAACCGGAGAAGCCAAGGAAATTTGATGGCACTGAATTTAAGAGGTGGCAATAGAAGATACTCTTCTACTTGACCACTCTTCATTTGGCCAAATTCCTGCAAGAGGATCCACCGGAACCCGGAACTGATCGGGACTCTGTCCTTACAGTTGATGCATGGACACAAGGTGACTTACTTTGTCGAAATTATATTTTAAATGGACTAGATGACTCTCTTTATAATGTCTACAGTTCTATCACTACGGCAAAGAAGTTATTGTAAAGTCACCTAGAGGGGGGGTGAATAGGTGATGGCTAATCTAATGGTCACTTAATACCAAATAATGCGGAATTAAAAACTATTATGACCTAAACAAACTATTTAAACTAAATACCACGTATAACACAAGAGTGTAGCCGAATTCCCTGTGAAGGGCTCAGGACTAACTCCTCTAGATTCCCCTAGATAAGGGTTAAGGTGCCGCGTTGGCTCTCTTGGTTAAATACAAGTGTTAGCAAACAACCCAAGCATATACAATATGAGCACACAAGTATATCATGCATATAAAGATAAACACAATAAAGACAAGTAAGATATAAACAAGAGACAAAGAGAGAGGGAGTGAGCAATCGCAAACACAAGGGATTTGTTTCGAGGTTCGAGCACACTTGCTCTACATCCCCACCTTTGACACACGAAGGATTTCCACTATAATCGATCCCACTGGATCACTCGGTGCCGCAACACCTACAACTCTCGGACTCCCTAGTCCGTACACACCGCAAGCTCTCTAGCTCGCCGAGGCCGCACCTCAACAACAAGTTTGCACTCGAACTCGAAACACCGTGGACACACACGTCCGCCTCCTCAAAGTAACAAAGATGAACTTTGATGATCACAACTCTTGATCACCTAAAATCTTCCCACAAAAATACTCCTATAGAATGAATATGTCAATGGGTTGCTCAAGTGTTTGTGAGAAAATAAGGATGAGAATAGTGGAAGAAAAACTCAAAGAAATCACTTTTACACTCTTGATAAAACTTTCCTTTTGATTGGAAATATTTGCTCTCAATTTTGTGGAGAAAAACCTCTTGAAAGAGTAGGAAAAACTGGCTCTAAAAGTCTCCAAAAATCTTATAGAAAACAGCCCCCAAATGTCCCATTTTATAGAGCTAGAAAAACTAGCCGTTGGGGTCTGACAGAACTGCCGATCGACCGCCCGGTCGACCGGCCAATGGTCATATTTCAGACCGTTGTGCCATCGGTCGACCGGTCGGTCGACCGAGGCCAGATACAGAGAGCACTGCTCTCTGTCCGGTCGACCGGTCGGTCGACCGGGGCCTTTCCAGAGAGCAGAGCTCTCTGGACGGTCGACCGGGTCGATCGACAGGCCACCTGCCAGAACTGGCGTGCACGTCTGTGCACGTCGGTCGACCGGCTCGGTCGACCGGCTGAAGCCAGGACAGAACTGTAAAGGGATTTAAAACTTGGTCTTTTTGGCTCACATAAAATCCCATAAATTCACAGAAAATCTACAAAAATAGTTTTATCAATATACTTTGATAAACAAACATGCTTGCACAAAATCAAGACATGTTATAAATGATTTGGACTATTTTTGTAACTTGGAAATATTGGCTCAAATGAAAAACAGTATTTTCCAAAACTTGATTTTTCTAAAACTTGTTTTCCAAAACTTCACCAAATACAAAAACAAGATATTTAAACTACTTTTAAAGCATAGTGTGTATGGATATGATTCACTACATAAACATGGTGAAATATCTATGTTTTTGACATTATGCCCTAAACATGGTTTTGGATAAGACATGTAAACTTGAAAACCAAAAACCAAACGGTATTTTTCCAAAGTAAAAATTTTTTCTAAAACAAACTAAATCAAGAGTGTGTGTGTGTGTGTGTGTGTATGATATACTTGAGCAATCCACCAACTATTCTATCCTTTACATTTTATCTAAAAATAAAATCTTCTAAAACAAACCTAGACACAAGTCTTCATCTTCTTGAAGTCTTCACTTGAAGTCTTCTCATCTTCTTGACTTGGTCAAGACTTCTTGACTTGGTCCAAACATGATCCATAGAGTTAGACTCCTCTTGAGTACTTGATATGGTCTTGATGCACAAGCTCTTGAATCAAACCGTGTAAGCTCCAAAACTTGACTTTAAATCCTTTGTTGAAACTACACACCTACTAAGATCTTGATCATGAATCTGTCACTAATTAAACACAAGATCATTAGTACTATAACTACATGAGTTAATCATCATCAAAACTAGAGTGATAGGCCTTTGGGCCAACAATCTCCCCCTTTTTGATGATGACAAAACTCATGAAGTTATATATGCATGGATTAAAGTAAAGCTTCAAAGAAGCTCCCCCTTAACTCATGCATAACACATAAACAAATAGATATGTAATAACGCTCATAAACATGTATGCAAATGTATGGAGATAAAATATGCTAACAAGTATAAAACACATCAAATTCTTTTTCTCCTATTTGCAAAACAAAACATATATGCATAAACACAAATACTACTCCCCCTTTAGCAAGGAAAACAAATACTTCTCCCCCTTAAGCAAGGAAAACATGCATATATCTTAAATACTTCTCCCCCTTTTTGTCAATCATCAACAAAGGGGTTAAAGTAAAAACAAAATCAACAAATTTTTCTCCCCCTTTTTGTCCGAAACAAAGAACCAATGAAGGGGTAAACTCAAATCAGTAAATAGTTATATGTGATATACATTCATGAAGAGGAAGACGCTAAGTTAACTTCCCTACACATATGCATTACATGAAGAAGGGATGACAAGCCCCAATTCACATAACACATATTATGCAATGCATAAGAGGAGATGTGAAGCTCCCCCTACACACGTGTATCATATAGAGAAGAGTTGTCAAGCTCCTCAATACAAGATACACTCAACATGAATCTATATGTAGAAGAGATGTTAAGCTCTCCTTGCATATAGGCAAAACAAATCAAAACAATTTTTTTTTAATTTTTCTCAATAAAACAAATTTTGAGATATCTTGTAAATAAAATTTTAAGGTACCACTTGTGATCAAATTCTAAGATACCAATTGTAAAAAAAAATCATGTTGATACCAATTGTAAATAAACATTACAAATTTTGAATTTTTCAAATAGATAATACATATTGTAAAGTTATAACAATTGTAAAGTTATAACAAGGTTGAAATAGAAACATATTGATATCAATTGAAAAACCATGCATAAGCTTTATTAAAATGTCAATTGAGATACCAATAAAGTTTTAGATCAAGCTTAGCATAAACTAATTTTGTGCTTTAAATATGTAAACCCATTGTAAAGCAAGCACATGAAAATCATATATGTATGAGAAATAGAATACCAATAAAAATTGATATTATTCGAAATTGAAAGCATACATATATATAAACAAAATATGAGTATATACAAAAATATCAATTTAGATACCAATTGAAAAGATTCAATGATACCAATTGAAAATAACAATGTAAATCAAGTATATAACTCATAACCTACCACCCTTTATATGCTCAAGATAAAAGATTTTCAATAAAGCTTACAAGGCATACTCGCCCAGCCATCCGCCCATAGAAGGTAGGGGTTTTCAAAAATAATTTTTGAAAATAGTTTAGCATTGAAAATCACTACCAAATGAAGAATAATTAATTAGTTAAAGATAATTTTTAAAAAACTAGTTAAAGATCCTTCAAAACATGAAACCAAATATATGTTTTTCATGAATCATACCAAATACACAAGAGTTGCCACTCAAATCGATAAAGCTCAAAAAGAATCATGAAACAAAGTCATGAATAAACAAATAAAGTGTGAGTGTACAAGAGTCATGTGTTTAGCATTTTTCATGAAAATAATCAATGAAGCTCAAAAACAAAATATCACTTAAACAAACAAGTGATAAACATGAAATTTTCATTTTTCATTTTTAAAACATACTTCTAGGTATATGTATGATTTATCCAATCCTAACAATATACATACATATCCCAAACATAAAAGAGTCTTTTAAAGATATTTGCATGAAGGTAAGAGACTCACGGGTATACATGTATATTTATTAGATTTGAATACAAAATACATATACATGAAGTAAAAACATGAAAATAGGCAAAACAGGTATAAATGAAAGAATCATCAAAACTAGCCTATACATGTGCATACAGTGGGTACAATTGAGCATGAAGTGCAAACATATATGAATCAATTTGTTCTCACTATTTGTACATGTATATATACAGGTTTTGATAAAAACTACATTTAAACTAGTATTTACCACATGAAGCACAAAACACATAAAAACATGAACATGCTATATGATATCACAAATGAATAAGCATGTAAATAAATTAGGAGTTTAGAAATAGTTACCAAACCAAAGAACTATTTCAAATCTCCAAACATGGTGGTTGTCCCACCAAAACTCCTTGATAGCGGTGCATCAATTTTATGTTCTTCAAGTCCATGCAACCACCACCAAGGCACCATCCCTCTCACGTCGTGTGAGAACCCTCACCTACATCAAAAACACAAGGTGGGGGTTTTGGTACCCATTTTCTTTTGGGTCCTAGAGAGTTAGTCTTGTACGGAACCCAAACATATTTATTAGCAAAATTAATATGATGCATCTTGTCATAACAAAACTTTGCTAAATGGCCTTTGCGGCCACAATGTGTACATTTGTACACCTTAGGATGCATATGAGTGCGATTGTGATCGTGACGTGCAACATAAGCATATGCATGATGAGGATGATGTGCATGAACATGTGGAACTTGTTTCTTTGAAAACAAGGTTTCCAATCTTTTATGATTAAATGCACATGTGCTCAAAGTTGAGCTCAAACAATCAATTTTATTTTTCAAAACATTAATCTCACTATTATCAATGGTGGCATGTAAAGCATGGTGAGATTGTGAAACAATTTTCTTTTTCTTTTGAGAAACATTTTCTTTTTCTTTTTCAAAAAATTTTCTTTTCAAAGTAGAGTTTTCTTGAAAAGCAACTTCTTTTTGTTTTTCTACCAAAATAATTTTATTTTTCAAATTAGTGTTTCCTTCACATAAATCATTCAATTTGGACATTAAGGAAACATTCTCATTTTCAAAATTTCATTTTCTTTTTCAATGCATGCAACCTTATTTTCTAATGACTCTTTTTCATTAAGCATGCAATCAAACTTCTTTTTCAAATTTTTATTTTCTTTCTTAATCATGTCATATTTCTCAAGAAGGAGTTGACAAAAAGTGCTAAGCTCATCATATGACATGTTATCATGTTCTACCTCGGATTCGGTAGTTACCTCAAGGGGGTTATCCCCTTGGACCATATAGCACAAGTTGGAGGCGTCGCTTCCAACATCCGAATCTCTCCCGGCATAATATAGATCCTTTTCGCCAAGGGAGGTGATAATGTTCCAAGCTACAAAAGCCGAATCAACATTAGAAACCCTAGATAAATATTCATCATTTAGGGTTGATTTTAAAGTATGAAGGGCTTTTGCATTAGCCTCATTATTCTTGCTATTAACATATGAATCTTTAGTGGTAGCAAGATAAACATGAATGCCTAGGGCTTTGAGGTACATAGACATCTTAACCTTCCAAACTTGGATGTTAAGAATGTCAAAAGTGGGTGGTGACATGAAATCCATGGTATGTGTACAAATATTGTGATTAGCCTAAAAGAGGATCTTTAACTCTAGGTTGTAAGACCCAAATCAAGAGCACGTGGCTCTGATACCAATTGTAAAGTCACCTAGAGGGTGGGTGAATAGGTGATGGCTAATCTAATGGTCACTTAATGCCAAATAATGCGGAATTAAAAACTATTATGACCTAAACAAACTATTTAAACTAAACACCATGTATAACACAAGAGTGTAGCCGAATTCCCCGTGAAGGGCTCTGGACTTGCTCCTCTAGATTCCCCTAGATAAGGGTTGAGGTGCCGCGTTGGCTCTCTTGGTTAAATACAAGTGTTAGCAAACAACCCAAGCATATACAATATGAGCACACAAGTATATCATGCATATAAAGATAAACACAATAAAGACAAGCAAGATATAAACAAGAGACAAAGAGAGAGAGTGAGCAATCGCAAACATAAGAGATTTGTTTCGAGGTTCGAGCACACTTGCTCTACATCCCCGCCTTCGACACACGAAGGATTTCCACTATAATCGATCACACCGGATCACTCGGTGCTGCAACACCTACAACTCTCGGACTCCCAAGTCCGTACACACCGCAAGCTCTCTAGCTCGCCGAGGCCGCACCTCAAACAACAAGTTTGCACCCGAACTCGAAACACCGCGGACACACGTCCGCCTCCTCAAAGTAACAAAGATGAACTTTGGTGATCACAACTCTTGATCACCTAAAATCTTCCCACAAAAAACCTCCTATAAAATGAATATGTCAATGGGTTGCTCAAGTGTTTGTGAGAAAACAAGGATGAGAATGGTGGAGGAAAAACTCAAAGAAATCACTTTTACACTCTTGATAAAACTTTCCTTTTGATTGGAAATATTTGCTCTCAATTTTGTGGAGAAAAACCTCTTGAAAGAGTAGGAAAAACTGACTCTAAAAGTCTCCAAAAATCTTAAAGAAAACAGCCCCCAAATGTCCCATTTTATAGAGGTAGAAAAACTAGTCATTGGGGTCTGACAGAACTGTCGGTCGACCGCCCGGTCGACCAGCCAACGGTCATATTTCAGACCGTTGTGCCATCGGTCGACCAGTCGGTCAACCGAGGCCAGATACAGAGAGCACTGCTCTCTGTCCGGTCGACTGGCCACCTGCCAGAACTGGCGTGCACGTCTGTGCACGTCGGTCGACCGGCTCGGTCGACCGGCTGAAGTCAGGACAGAACTGTAAAGGGATTTAAAACTTGGTCTTTTTGGCTCACATAAAATCCCATAAATTCACAGAAAATCTACAAAAATAGTTTTACCAATATACTTTGATAAACAAACATGCTTGCATAAAATCAAGACATGTTATAAATGATTTGGACTATTTTTGTAACTTAGAAATATTGGCTCAAATGAAAAATAGTATTTTCCAAAACTTGTTTTCCAAAACTTCACCAAATACAAAAATAAGATATTTAAACTACTTTTAAAGTATAGTATGTATGGATATGATCCACTACACAAACATGATGAAATATCTATGTTTTTGACATTATGCCCTATACATGGTTTTGGATAAGACATGTAAACTTGAAAACTAAAAACCAAACGGTATTTTTTCAAAGTAAAAATTCTTTTCTAAAATAAACTAAATCAAGAGTGTGTGTGTATATGATATACTTGAGCAATCCACCAACTATTCTATCCTTTACATTTTATCTAAAAATAAAATCTTCTAAAACAAACCTAAACACAAGTCTTCATCTTCTTGAAGTCTTCACTTGAACTCTTCTCATCTTCTTGACTTGGTCCAAACATGATCCATAGAGCTAGACTCCTCTTGAGTACTTGATGTGGTCTTGATGCACAAGCTCTTGAATCAAACCGTGTAAGCTCCAAAACTTGACTTTAAATCCTTTGGTGAAGCTACACACCTACTAAGATCTTGATCATGAATCTGTCACTAATTAAATACAAGATCATTAGTACTATAACTACATGAGTTAATCATCATCAAAACTAGAGTGATGGGCCTTTGGGCCAACAGTTATGGGCAAGTCTTGATAAGAAGTACTAGATTGAAGATGCCGGTACCAAGAAGTTTAACGTGGAACGATTTCTGGAGTACAAAATGGTGAACAACAAGACTGTTATCAGTCAGGTACAAGAATTCTAACTTATCTTGCACGCGATAGAGGCTGAAGGTATGTAACTACCTGAAACTTTTCAGATTGCTACTATCGTGGAGAAACTCCCACCTGCGTAGAGAGATTTCAAGAACTACCTAAAGTACAAACGCAAGGAGTTGAAGTTGGAAGATCTCATTGTGAGGCTTCGAATTGAAGAGGACAGCTGTAAGTCTGAAAAAAGGAGCAACAAGAACTCCTATTAATCCAACGCCAATGTGATCGAAGACTCAAAGGGGAAAGTGTCTACTTTCAAAGGCTTAAAGCGGAAGAAAATTACCCAAGGGTACAAAGGCAAGGACCAAGAAGGGAAGAACAAGCACTTCAAGAAAACTTGCTACATATGCAACAAAGAGGGACACATGGTGAATGAATGTCGCAGTCATCCCAAAAAGAGCAAGAAGGACCATCCACAGACAAACCTGACCGATCATGAGTCACCAAGCCTATCAGCTGTGGTGTCAAAAGTGAATCTGACAACCAAAAATAAGGATTGGTGGGTAGACACTAAGGCTACTCGGTACATCTGCTCTGAGAAATTATTATTCTCTGAATATCAAAAACTAGAGTAAGATGAGCAACTCTTCATGGATAACTCAGCCGTCTCCAAGGTTAAGGAAAAGGGAAAGGTCATCCTGAAGTGGACATCCGGGAAGTAAGTCACTCTGAATGATGTACTACATGTTTCAGATATCCACAAGAACTTGATCTCTGGATCAATCCTTAATAAGAAAGATTTTAGAATGGTTTTTAAATCAGATAAGTTTGTACTTACTAAAGGTGGGATGTATATGGGTAAAGGTTATCTTGTTGATGGCCTATTTAAGGCCAATGTTGCTGTAGTGGATAAAAAGTCAGTGTATCTGTACCCAAAGCTCATAAATAAAAGAAAATTTTCTATTTATTTGCTTGAGTCTCCTCTTTTATGGCATATTAGAACTACAAGTCTTTGCAAAACTTGTCTAATTTAGGATATATTCCTAAACTCAACTTGGAAGAAATTCGCAAACATGAGATTTGTGTTGAAGCCAAGTTCGTGAAAAGTTTATTTCACTCAATTGATCGAAATACAGAACCTTTAGGGTTAATTCATAGCGACTTGTGGGACTTGAAATTTGCGCCAACAAGAGGCGAGAAAAAGTATTTTATTACTTTTATTGATGACTGTACAAGATACTATTATGTGTATCTTCTAAACAGTAAAGATGAGGCAATGAGTATGTTTCTAACATATAAAGCCGAAGTTGAGAATCAACTCAACAAGAATATAAAGATTTTAAAAGCCGATCGAGGCAGAGGATATGAATCAAATGAATTTAGTGAGTTATGTGCTAATTTTAGTATAATTCATCAAACTACAACACCATATACTTCTAGCAAAATGGGATTGCTGAACAGAAGAACAGAACTTTAAAAGAGATGGTCAATTCCATGCTCATAAGTTCTGAAACTTCATAGAACTTGTAGGTTGAAGCTTTGTTAACTGCAAATTATATTCTAAATAGAGTACCCCATAAGAAACTTGGTCTTATACCATTTGAGTTATGGCATGAAAGAGAACCTTCCTACCATTACCTCAAAATGTTGGGGTATCTTGCAAAGGCACTAGCACCACTGCCTAAAAAGACCAAGTTGGAAGCAAAAATAATGGCATGAGAAATTCGAAGTGTCATGATCAAAGATAGATTCACTATCATTGAATGTGATAAGTGTGTTTATACTAAAACAGTTAAAAATGCATGTATCATTGTTTGTCTATATGTAAATGAGACATGCTGATACTTGAGATTAATATTGAAATTATGAAGTCCACTAAAAGAATGTTATCCAACAATTTTGATATGAAGGATCTAGAGGTTGCTAATTTTAGGAATTAAAATCACAAAAACACCAGATAGAATCACTCTATCTCAACTCTCACTACGTGGATAAAATGATAGAAAGATTCAAGGAGTATGGGATAAAAAAATACAAATTTTTTTATCCCACACATCCACATTCGCAAGAATACAGGAACTGGAGTACGACAGTTGGAGTATTGTCAGATTATCAGAAGTCTGATGTATTTAATGAACTACACTAGACCTGATATTGCTTATGTTGTAAGCAAATTAAGCAGATACACTAGTAACCCTAGTGATAATCATCGGACTATTTTACTACGAGTATTAGATTACGTATCACATACCAAAGCATATGCCTTGAGATATGAACAGTATCCGCCTGTACTTGAAGGATTCAGCGTGTTAATTGGATTGCAGATTCTGAGGCCAAAATCAACTAGCGGATACGTATTTATTCTTAGAGGCGCAGCGGTATCTTAGAAATCTTTCAAACAAACATGTATTACCCGTTCCACAATGGAATTAAAATACATAGCCTTAGAAAAGGCTAGAGAAGAAGCAGAATGACTTCGACATTTTTGGACGATATACCATTATGGTCAAAACCAGTGCCCGCCATATGCATTCACTGCGATAATCAAGTAGTGATATCCAGGGAATAAAATTTTATATATAATGGTAAGTCTAGACATATTCGTCGTAGACATAATACTGTTAAGCAGTTGCTCTCAAATAGAATTATCTCTATTTACTTTATGTCATCAAAAGATAATTTAGCGGATCCGTTTACTAAAGGTTTAAGTGGAGAGCGTATAAACTGTGCATCGAGAGAAATAAGTCTAAAAATCTAACCTTACCGAGTCAGCTTAATGAAAATCTCAACTGGAGATCCCACGGACTAAGTTCAAGAGAAAAAACTAGTTATAATTGACTCTGTGAGTAAACACTTAGGAGCTTGACCCCAATCCATTCCTATGGTGCACCCAAGTGTTTTCTACAAGTAGATTAAGGATAAGCTTAACACTTTTAATAATGCCTATATCTTGTTATTAAAACAAATGGGGTAGAATAGACTACTCTTAATAGGACGATCACCTATGTGAGTATAGTGTTGGGTCGGCTCTTTTAGAATCTCTATGGAGGCTGTTATTCCCTACAGATATTCTCTAAAACTAAGAATGTCCAGGGCCAAAATAGACACAACTGAGAACCAAAATTGATTTTGAAAAGTTACTGTGTGAAGTTTGTTGACTTGGCTTACCATGACGGCTGACAGTTCAAGACTTAGTTCACTAATTAGCCAGTAAGTCCGATAAAGTTTTCGCTAAGGAAGGTTCAAGACCTAGTTCACCTATCCGGATGCAGTTTTTTTCTAAAGTACCTTTCACTATAGAGTCAGTCTCTTTATGTGTCAATTCCTTAAATCTCCATTCATTGTGGGGGAATGTTGGAAAAATAAAGAATTAAGACATGAATCTTTGAGCAGAATTAAGGCATGATCCGTTGATAAAATCAACCAGATAATGGATGGGTGTGTTCTCCTTCCATTCGGGATGAACGTAGTATATTTACATATTTAATTCCGTTTTCGAGTGAATGAGATATTCAAGTCTAATGTTTGCCTAATTCAAAAGCTAAAGGGGACTAAACGTAGCTAAAAGCATTTAGTCTCACATTAATATGAGATGGACAATTGAAGTGTATAAATAGAGAAAAATGGGAACAAAGGGCGTGACCTTTGGGTACTTGGAGTTTTCATGCGCGATTGGGGAAACCATGTCCCCGCGTCCGCCGCTGCCCGCCCAACCCGGCCCAGCGCGGCGGTTGAAAGAAACCGCTGCAGCGATTCCTGTCTGGAACAGTTGCAACAGTTCAGACATGAACCGTCGCAACTGTTCCTGGATTATTATGCCCTCCAAATGATTCTCAGGAGCGCTATAAATAGCATCCTCACCGTGGATTACAAACACACACCGAAAGCATCTCTTTTTCCTCTTACAGAATTCAGAACTGAGAAAAGAATCAGACAGAGAATTCAAATTTTTGTAAGAAAAAATCTAAAGAAAAGATTTATTCTAAAAGAAGACTTAGAAAATTCAAAAGATTCTTAAATCGAATTGTTGTTTGAATCTCTTTTTTCCTAAGATATTAATTCTTCTTTATCTCCTTTCTTTATAGTGGATAATACTCCAAAGTAAAGACAAATATTCAACCTGAAATTTGTCTTTATCATACTACATTGAAATTCTGTGAAGATACTCATTAGCTACGGTTTGATCGTACGGTAATTTGGTAGTGCTATCCAAATACCGTGAGGAGTGTTATATCATGGGAGACCAGCGTCCAGTAACCCGTTAGCACCGAAGCGGGGGACGTAATTGTCTTAAGGAGATTCGATACATGTGTACCTCACTCCAATTGTTGTATAAGTGAACTAACGTTCTTTATACAAGGGTTATACTGAAATATTTATACTCATAAATATTACTGTATATTGAGACTGACTAATACTAGTCTAATTAGTATTTAATCAAGAAAGGTAATTGAAAGGTGGTTCTGTAATTATGGAACGCTCTACTGAACGGAAAACCTCCCACCTGATATTCACAGACCTTGCCAATTAGATCGGTTATATTGATTAGTTGTCAGATCGATTCCTGAATATAACAAACAACGTTGGTTCTTTTCATTGGGATCGGGTTGGGTAGAGAAGATTTTTTGGGAACTCGTCTAGGGTTTTTTTGAGGTAAAAGTTTGATCTTTATCTAATTTGGATATACTTTTTCTTTAATTTTTCGAATTGTAGTTGATGTTTTCTGGAGGAGATGGTGGAGGTTAATCAGTCCACGGTAAAGACCATGAACATCCACCAGTCAAGAATCGATGTGGTGAAGTTTGATGGCATGAACAATTGGAAGGATAAGGGAGATATTGAAAAGTCCAAAACTGATAATCGTCAATTGAAAAAGAATCAATGTGCTTACTTAAAAAGGACACTGAATTGATTGTTCAAAGCTCAAGTAGAAAAAGGAGTCAAAATCAGAGGCTAATGTTGCAAAGGCGGATGGTAATGATTTTGACTCATCGGTATTTTCACTTTCTATTAGCCCTACTGTTTGCTACTCAGTTAAATCTGAGTGAATTTTGGATACGGGTGCTTCCTATCACATTTGTCCCAAGCAGGAGTGATTCGCTAGTTTTAAAAAACTAGATGGAGTCTTGGTGTTGTTTGGAGATGACACATGACATGTTGAAGGGATATATACAGTTCGTATAAAAACATTCAATGGGACGATGAGAGAGTTGTAGGATGTGAGTTCCTCAATTGAAGAAGAACATTATCTCAATTGGAGCTTTGAAGGTACAGGACCTGAGAGGGACTCTTGAAGAATGCTTCTCAAGATGTCCAGTGGCTTATTGATTGTTATAAAAAGCATTCGTCGCAATAACCTGTATTACTTGAAAAGTAGTGCAGTTATTGAAAATTTGGCAGCTTCAAGAAAGTTGGACGACGATTCTACCAGGTTATGGCAAATGAGACTTGGACATGTTGGCACAGATTCTTTTGCAAGTTTTGGCGAAGCAAGGACTATTGGAAGGTGAAACTACATGTAATTTAAAATTTGATGAACATTATGTCCTGGACAAGACAAAGGTGAAGTTCGACACTGCAATTCACCGCTCGGAAAGTCTTCTTGACTGTGTTTACATTGGTGTTTTGCTCCTACAAAGACTTCATCGCTTGGATGCTAATCGAGGTGAAACCAGTGCAAAGAAAATAAAGTTCGTAAATCAAAAGGTAACTATGGTGCTCTAGTTTCCTTAATTCTACTGCAATAGTATAGTGGCTAAGCGGGTCGTGATCTACAAGGAGGAATGTGATAAAAGCGTTTTGGTATTTTAAATCACTAATCGGTTAAATTCTCTTCTTTGTTTTGAAAAAGGAAAAGAAAGAAAAACTAAATCAGAAGAGAAGTAGGAAGAGAAGAAGAAATAGAAGGAGAAAGTGTTGGTTTTAAAAAGAAATTAAAAGAAAAGAAAATTCAGAGTTAACATCTACTAAGTATTCCCAGTAGGGTACTTACCTCTTCATGCTTGCCTCAACTTAGATCTTTATCAACTTACCAAGTTTTACTTGAAGGTGATCATCGCATGGTCCATAAGAGGAGATTAACATCAACACTGCATTACATCATCAAAAATCATTATGTTTAAGCATGAAATGGTACAAAATAGAAGTAGATCTATCATCATGAGCCATCAGTGGCATTTGCAGGAGTACGGCTATTCCAATCCTATTAGATTCATATAGATTGCAATACAAATAAGAGGAGAAAACTAGAGAGTTAATAGAGTTGATCCCTGAAGTAAAACCAAAAGAAGAATAATATAAAACAAGATCGTTAAATTAAGAAATAACGAAAGCAAGAAGGGAAAATTACATCGGTATCACTCTTAATACAACTTTCTCTCTCTTTTTCTCATGAATCTCTTTCTACTCAAGGTACAAAGAAAACAAAAAATTACATAAAAAAGAAAAAGAAAAGAAAATCTAAATTAAACTAAGAATAGAATCCTAGCCTAAGCTTTCTCTGCTCTGCATTTGCCTCTGGTACTGAATTTATAGGAGTGAAGAAGTGGGGAAAGCGCGTGGGAGAAAAGCGCAAAATTGTTGCCCAATGGTCAGCATTTCGCCACGTTTTCGTGACGTAGATTTGGCTATTGAGGCAGATCTTTGAGCGCAAGCATCCAATCTTTTTGTTATCCCATGTTATTTGATAGGATTTTCTCTGGGCTTTTGGATTTAACAATATCTTCGTTGATTCTTCAAGCTAAGAAAATAAATCCATATAAATTTGATTTAATTGGGATATGTCTAGGATTATCTTCTCCTTCTCCATTAATTACGACCTGCACACTATTATATAAATAAAGAGTTAAATAGCAGAGTTTTATTATAGTTAAAATGTGAAAATGTGACAATAAATATGCAATATTAGCAAACATTCAGAGGCCATAGGTATTTTATCTCTTTTTTTGATGATTTATCTGGCGTATTGGATATATCCTATGAGACAAAGATTTAAAATTCTAAATTTGTTCATGAAGTGGAAGAATTTGATGAAGAAGCAGACTATCAGGAAGATCAAAGTGCTCCAATTTGATAATATTAAGAAGTACAAGGATTAATTCCTTCAATTTGGTCAGAATAATAGTATTGGTATTCACTTCACAGTTCAGAAACAAATTGGGATGGGTAAAGAGCTAAACCGCCCTTTGTTGGATAAGATTCGATATTTGTTGTCTAATGCATCATTAGACAAATCATTTTGGGTTGAGGCTTTGGTGTATGCTAGCCATCTCATGAATAGGCTGTCGTAGACTGCAATAGGAGGTAAAATTTTATTGGATATTTGGTTAGATGGAGTTGTTCAAGACTATAGTTTGTTGGGGTATTTGGATGTCTGACCTACTTTGGAGTTAAAGATGATAAGTTGAATCTGCGAGCAAAAAAATTTGTGTTTTTATTGTCAAAAAATTTTTGAAAGGGTACAAGCTATGGGACTCCGAAAACAAAAAGATCATATTCAACAAATATGTAATACTTGCTAATACATGTATAGTATCGATAATCTGATTTATTTGATTTACAAATCGAGTTTTATTAAATTTGTATTTTTATATGAATAGTTATTATCATATGAATAATTTTTTTAAAAGAATTAGAATAATTATTTATACGTGATAATATTTAACAAAGTCAATATATATTTAAAAAAATTATTGAAACATATCAACAAATAAATTTATTTCAATTTATTTATATTGACAAAATTATTTTTGATAAGTAAATTTTCTATAAAGTCAATTATTATTTTGTTATACTTTATCAGATATTTTTATAAACAAGAATTATATTTAAAATAATTAAATATAAATTTGTGCATATTAAAAATATAAATTTTTAAAATGACTAATAATATTGCAAATAAATTTTATTGAATAATATATATATTTTTTATATATTTAACACCAATTTTTAGAAATAAATATTTATGATTTATATGATTTTTATAAATATAATTTATAACATCTCCAAAACAAATAAATATAATAAAAACTAATTAATTATAATTAATAAAACCCAAGCCCAATGGGCCTAGCCTAATTTCCCTAATTTCTTTTCTTTCCTTTTCTTTTCTTTTCTTTTTCTCTCTTTCTCCCCCGCCTCTCCTATGCTGCTAACACACCCCTTTCCACCACCTTCTCTCCACCGCCACAACTTCACTGCAATCTCTCTCTTCCTTTCTCTCCCTGTATATCTCTCACTCTCCCTCTCTCTCTCTCACTATAACTCTCTTTTTCTCTTACTCTCCCTCACTTTAACTCTCTCTCTCTCTCTCTCTCTCTCTCTCTCTCTCTGATTCTCTCACCCTTTCTTTACCTGCCCTTCAAAGAACCTGTGACCATCGTCCATCCCTCGGACTGTCATCGCACGCTGCCCAGCCACTGCAGCGACCACCCCCTTCTTCTCTCCCTTGCACTCCCTCCCTCTCTCTTCTTTTTTCTTCTTTCTTCCTTTTCTTTTTCTTCTCCTCCTCCTCCTCTGCCGCCCTTTCTCTGCTCTGCCCCTTGCCGACACCACCATGCCGCTAGTAATTGCCGATGCAAGCCGCCACTACAGCCATCACTCCCTCCTCTCCTTCTTTCTCTCTTTCTTTTCCTCTTTATTACTCTTCCTCTTTGTTTTCCTTCTCCCCAGCCACGCTCGTCGCTGGCAGGCCGGCCAGGCGTCGGTAGTGGCCCTGCCACGCAGCTCGCGCCATGCAGCCTAGGCCGCCGACCCACCTTCCACCTTCTCATTCTGTCTATGTCTATCTCTCTATCGCCCTTTCATATTGGGTCAAACCTGTAAACCTGAACATATTAACCCAAAAAATCAATCACTTCAATAATTATTGGATCTAAACCCGACCCGATAGCACCAAACCCACATGCAAAACCAACGGAAGGTAAAATTGCATAAAACCTCCTGATAATTTAAAATATTTATATTTTAGACCTTATTATTACAAATATAACCCATTTTATTAATTTTAGTACTCAGGTGATATTTTGACCATCCAGAGTCCGTTTGGGTGATTCTCGAGTAGTTGCAATCGTAGAAAAGAGAAGTACATTCCTCAGATAACTAATATAAGTGTTTTTCTTTATATATTTATTTTCAACATGTTGAATAAAATTAATTTATTGATTTAATTAATAAACTGTATATATCTCTTTCAATAAATCATGTGAATTATAAATCACTATTAATTAAAATATAGTGAGTGTCTTTAACCTTTTAATAAAAAAATAATTATTGTGATTGTTTATTTAATTTAAATGTTGATGAATTATCTACTTATTGGATGATTATTAGGTTGTAGATTAAGGAATTTCAGAATAATAAATTGATAATTTTTAATATGTTGTAAAAGTTTGAAAATAAATAATTATGAATAATTAGTTTGTGATATCGATCATGTTGATAATATTAAAGCTGTTAGAGTAAATATTGATATATTGACATATGTTCATATTAATAATATTACCCAAATATTATGAATGTTACTGACGTATGACAACAAATATTGTTATACTTAACACATGTTATTAATATATTATATGCACATTTATGTCTGTTTGTTTTATGATATTGCACATTGTTATTTCATATTAATGTATCATCGTTACATGAACCCACTCAAGTATATGACCTGATTGTTCCTATATCACTGTTATTGACATGTTTTGATATGACACTCTTGTTGTCTGATTTTATTGGCTATTGATATACGATGTATGAAACTTAGTACCACGTAGAGCTAAAGTGCTACACGAAAGGGATTGGAAAGTCCAAAACTGTAACCGTCAATTTAAAAAGAATCAGTGTGCTAACTGTAAAGAGAAGGATACTGAAAAATTAATTGTCCCAATCTCAAGAAAAAGGAGTCAAAATCAGAGGCTAATATCGCAAAGATGGATGGTAATTATTCTGACTCATCTATATTTTCTTTTTTTTTTTTTGGAGAATGTAAATTTTATTTATCAAAACTGTATGAAAGCCAAACTGGCTATACAGAATAAACTCCCCTAACTACCAATTCCTGGCTCACTATCCCATTACAATGTATCCTTACAACCCAAAATCAAAGGCCTATTAGTCGACTATCAAGTAGATCAGTCGACTAAGATTGTAGTCGACTAACCCTATTACAAGTCGACTTGAAAGTTGATCTGGATGTAGCTTCGTTCTCTGTTTATGCACCAGTCGACTAAGTCAGAAATACTAGTCGACTATACCTGCACCAAGTCGACTAGGTCAGTAAGCCTAGTCGACTATACCCGCACCAAGTCGACTAATCACAAAGTTAAGTCGACTGAAAATTTGATCTGGAAGTATCCGACTTCTCTGTTGCCACAGGAGTCGACTAAGCCAAAAAGGTTAGTCAACTATACTTGAATGCAGTTGACTAGAAACACCTATTAGTCGACTAATTCTGCTGGCAGCCCAACATTTATTTCATAAATCCCAGATACCTCAGAACTCCACAGTGGCATTTGAATCCAAAGCGAATACAGTCCTATAGATGTGCAGCTTGATCTTGAAGACGGTAGAAACCACCTCCTGAGTCTGGCTTTCAAAAAATTTCCTATTGCGGGCATTCCAAATATGATAAACAGTACAAGCAAGGGCCACCTTTTTAGCTTTTGTTTTGCCACTGGAACCCTTCGCCTCCTTCTTTATCCACTTAAGAGCACTAGAGATAGTCGACATCTCCCGAGATATCCCTAGCCAATCTCTAATGCATCTCCAAACCATAGCAGAGAATGAACATTGAAAGAATAGATGATCTACCGATTCCTTATTACCAAAACAGAGTACACACGATTCCTCAACCTGAAGGAATGTCAATCGATCTTTTGTAGGAAGCCTCTTCCGCACTGCAAGCTAAAGAGTAAAAGCATGCTTTGGTGTGACATACGAATTCCAAACTTGAGCTTGGCCAAGATAGCCTGGAACCCTTATATCGAAAAAACTCATAACCGAGCGATATACACATCCGCTCACCTACCGCCCAAGAGGATAACCTCCTCTTTGCCGCCGCAACAGACCCTTCTACAAGGCATATTTTATCACGAATCGCAACTAGCCTCTTGAGCAATGGCGAGTCGTCCCTTATACACTTCCAGTCCCAAGCAGAGACATCCCCTTTAAGGTAGATATGATGCACCCAACGTACCCATAAAGTGTCCTTTTTCTTGTGAATGTTCCAAAATGATTTTGCTAGCAGGGAATCATTCCAAGTTTTAAGATCTCGGAATCCCAATCCACCTTCCGATTTTGCAAGCACATGGATTTCTAAGAAACCGGATGATGGCGCTTATGCCACAAGAAATTTCTGCACAGCCGAGTTACCCTCTCTATGATAGCACCCGGGACCGGAAAAATAGATAGCCAGAAGCAATCCACGCCTTGTAGCACTGATCTGATAAGCTCAGCTCTACCCGCAAAAGAAAGGCTAGAAGCCATCCAAGAGTTGATATACATAGTTATTTTATCAACAAAAGGTGCAAAATGATCCGATTGCAGTCTCTGAGCCACCAACGGAACACCAAGATAACGGAAAGGCATCACACCACAGGATACCAGTCAACTGCCTCAGTTGAATAAGTTCCTCTCCATATACACCCGCCGTAAAGAGGCTAGACTTGAGCAAATTAGCGCACAAGCCCGATTTCAATCCAAATCCCTAAGGCTATCCATAATAATACTGACAGAAGGAATGTCTCCTCTAGCCATGAGCATGAGATCATCAGCAAATGCCAGGTGTGACAACCTAAGCTTTCCACACCTAGGGTGGAATTTGAAACCCAACCTGTTTGTACTCACCTTTAGACTTCTCGACAGATATTCAATGCATAGAAGAAAAAGAAAAGGAGACAAAGGATCACCCTGTCGCAATCCCTTCTTCCCTTTGAACATCCCCAAAATCCCCCCATTCAGACCAATAGAATAAGATGGAGAGGTTACACATTGCATAATCCAGCTAATAAATCCGTCCGGGAACTTAAGACCAGTCATCACCTCAGTAAGGAATTCCCAAGAGACCGAATCATAAGCTTTCCGGAGGTCCACTTTAATCAAGCACCTCGGGGATACCCTCTTCCTATTATACTTTCGCAATAACTCTTGGACCAAATGAATATTTTCAATCATACTCCGGCCCTCCACAAAAGCAGATTGCGAAATATCAATAATTCCACCGAGCACAGGTCGTATCCTCGCAGCCAGAATTTTGGAAATCACCTTATAGATCACATTGCAACAGGCAATAGGCCGAAAATCACTCACAGAATTAGCATGAGTAGATTTAGGCACTAAAGCAATCAAAGTGTAATTCATTTGCTTCAGAAGAGATCCTGATAAGAAAAATTCTTTGACGGCGTCACAGAACTGAACACCAATAAATCCCACGCCGACTTGAAGAAGAGTGCACTATACCCATCCGGACCCGGGGCCTTGTCATTCCCAATACCGAATAGCGCCTCCTTAATCTCCTCCGAGGTAACCGCCTTCAACAGATCACAAGCTTGGTGAGAGGAGATAACCTCTCCACACTGAAGCACCTGAGGGTCGACATGCTCAACCTGAGAACTAGTACCCAGAAGTCCCTCAAAGGAACGAAGAAATTCCAATGCTACCTCCTCCGTCGACTCCGTCAGTGAACCATCCTCTTTGGAAATAGCCGCCACATATCCCCGTCCCTTGTTTCTTTTCACAATACTGTGAAAAAACTTTGTGCATTTATCAGATTTAGAAACATAGTTGCATTTAGCCAGTTGGTAAAAGTAGTCCAACTCCGCCTTAGATAAGGCCAATGCATTCTTACGTAACTCCACAACCTTCTCCCGAAGTTCAGAATTATCAAGTTGAGATGGATCTGAACCTGAGCCAGTTTAAGAAGCCTCCTAGCCCGATCAGCTCGAGAAGCAATATGCCCAAAGTTCCTCTCATTGAGAAGTTTCAACGGGACCTTCAATAGCTTAAGCTTGCGACAAACCTGAAATTGAAGAGAACCTACAATCTCAATCTCCCAGCCAGATCTAACAGTCTCCCGAAAGTCCTCATGACCTGCCAAGAAATTCCAGAATCGAAAAGGTCTATTCACCGTTCGGGGTCGCTCAAATAAAGTAACTACTCCAGGTGAATGGTCAGATAGACAACCAGAAGGTAAGAATTTCACATGGCAGAAGAAGGCTCTCTGGTGCCACAGTGGGTTGGCCATCACTCTATCCAACTTAGACCATACAGTACCATTGGTCCAAGTCAGGTGACATCCCGTGAACTGTAAGTCCAACAGTCCCAATTCATCACAACACTCAGTAAAGTCTTTAAATTGGTAGTGTGACACATCCGCACCACACACCCTCTCCTCCTGTCTCAAGATATTGTTGAAGTCTCCATCAGAATCCAAGGCTCCGATAGAGTAATACCCCATCTAATTAAGTTCTCCCATAGGCTCCTCCTAGTCACAATGGAATGGAACCCATAAACAAAACTACCAAGGAAAGATACAGATGATACCTTACATACCACCCTGCAATGAATAATCTGAGGGAGGACCTCCAGAGTATCCAGCTGAATCTTCAATGGGTCATACAGGATTAAGATTCGACCTCCACCATGAGACGCAAAGTTGTTGACTTGCTTCCATCCTATAAACCTCCTACGCAAGAACACGTCCAGTGCAGACTCCGAGAGTTTAGTCTCCAGTACTGCCAATAAACCAATCTCCCGCTTCCTTACCATTGCCTCAACACCTTTTTGTTTCAGGGGTAGGTGAAACCCCCTGATATTCCAAAATGCCAACCTCATTTGGAAGATTGAAGGGGTTTCCCCTTCGCCTTTCCTTTAGAAATTGAGGCGAAGCTGAGACCCTTCGCAGTCAATTTCCTATTCTCCCTCACAACCACCTGACGACCCTGTGGCACCACCACAATCTCCTTCTCCCTGCCACCTTCAGGTAAGGGCTCCCGAGTCTGGATCGAAGATTCCTCCACAGTCGGCGACGAACCATGCCCCACTTCCTCGGATAGTAGACTGTCAGCTACATCCGATCTAATTGCAGGACCTAGCTTCTGCTTCATATTATTAAGAACTCTGGTCCCCGCATGTCCCAAACTCGCTTCAGGTAGCCTGTGCAATCCAGCGTCAACCGGCTGCAGCTCAGACTGTTCTGGCACTTCAGAATTGTCTGCTGCCAGAACAGATTTTCCTGGCAGCATAATAGGGTCCGTATTACCCTTCCTAGTCTGGCTGCCCCCAATCAATCCATCCCCATGCGTCACCACAACATCTCTATTCACCGACTGAGCACCCATAGGCGTAGCCTTACCCGATGGCATCATGGCAATGCTCATATTCCTACTAGTCTCCCCCTTCTTGTGCATAGCCACACCACCTGGCCGGGTCATCCTCCGAGGCACATAAGCAGCTTGCTTTGTCCCGTCCAATTCACTTTCTATCAATCCTACTATTTGCTACTCAGAAAAAATCTGAGTGGATTTTGGATACAGGTACTACTTATCACGTTTTTTTCAAGCAGGAGTGATTTGCTAGTCTAGAGCAGGGTTGTCATTAGGGTTGGGGTCGGGTTACCTAACATGAAAAATAGGGTTTGACTTCATAATCTTGAAATGCCAAAGAATTTGGGTTGATAAAATTTTTAAAAAGCATTTTTCGGTATAGTTTGATGTATCACACTCTAACCCACGCGGATCTGATCCATACTTACCCAACCATATATATGAATTGCGGAGAGGAAAGCTTTAGATTTTATTTCGTATTATTCAATAATTCATGCTAATTTCAGTCCAATCTTGTGCGTTGATCCCAACGTATTTAACAACTGGCTATATATGGAGAGAAGTACAGTTCGCAATTGATGTTTATTAGTGTAGTGATCGGAGTTTGATCTACATCAGGATTGTGACACGTGTCCCATCTCATCAAGAACGCCCGAAACAGATGATAAGAGATGTCAACAGATCACCTTTTTGAGCACCACTCAGTCGTTCCCGAGGCAACTCCTCCTTTCGAGGACACCATCGCCCCGAGAACTCCCTTACTCCGAGCACCACCCAATCGTTCCCAATGCCACTCCTCTCACTCTAAGTAATACATCTATAGTGTTGGATAGATTTCTCTCTCCTTGTTAAAATATCGCAAGTGCGCGATCATTCGATGTAGCACTTGAACATTATCTATAGGGACAGGTGGTTTCTACAAGTTAAAACACTATCTAGGTGAATTAGTCATAAGTTTGTGAGTTTTGAGTGGTTTTCTAAACTAATGTCAATCCAAGGAAAGTCAAGCACCTAGGGTCGAACCCCCTAAACTAGCATCGAGCTTGTCAATTTTGATCTCTTTACCGGTCTGATGTCAATCACTAAATCTCTATTTTTAACAAGAAAATTAAGTCTGAACACTAGATCTAAGCACAAGATATTATCCCATTATATGATCCATCAAAGGTAAATAAAATTACTGAATAAATTAAAAGCAGAAAAAATTGTAAAACTTTAAGCATGGTCACTAACTCCAGATACATAACCTGTCAAATACCTAGTTATTCTAGAAAGTTACAGCATTCATCATATTAGTTCTACTCTCTACCATTGCGCTCTCTCCCTAACTTCTCGGAGGTCACCTAGGTCTTTCTCACACAGTATGCCTCTCACCAAGCAGCCAAGAGAAACAACCATCATTTCCTCTCTATTAAGATGAGAACGTGAGACAGCTCCAAGTCACACATTAACTATTTCAGAGCCAGCTGACCATAACTGTGAGGAGGTCTCCGTAATTGCATTTATCAGTGGATTGCGGGTCACTCAACCCCTATACAAACACCTCCTGAAGCACAACATCATCAAGATGAACGAGGTCTTTTTCGAGCTCAACCTTAGATCTAGGTAGAAGAAGCAATGAAGGTTCCTTCAATCACTCCGCGAAACCAACGATGGTGGGGGAAAGTCGAAGTTCACTCACGAAACTTTCGATCATGCTCAAGACCGGCACCGGGGCAACCTCCTTACAAGAAACAGGTGCTCCTTATCCTTCCACTAAGTCCACTTCGAACCTATAGATCGTTGGAACGCTTCACTCCATTAAAGCTCCCGATCAACGAAGTCTTCAGCACCTTTAAAGATCAGTCGTGGGTGACGCCCAAAAATGATATAGTACAATCCCTCACTTCTAGGGTCGGAGGAATACTAATCTTACCACGAATGTAAAGGAAACTAAATCATCAATTGTTGGGCCCTCCGAAGGTACCTGAAAGAGCTCATCTAACATGGCTTCCTCAAAGAGTACGTTCTCGCTCCCGAGGCAATTTTCAAATAGCCGAACACTCAACCTCCTCGGGAGGAGAAGCTGATCCAACACGATCGACTAACTACCCAAATTTCATTTCATATAGAGTGTATTTTCTTTCAATCCTAACTTTATGTGTTGCATTTTTGGATAAAGTATTATTCTACACTCATAACCTTTGCAGTAAATCTATTTGTCCATACGCCCCGCTGATGGGATTTCTATTTTCTCTCACTTGAGACGCTCTCTAGAATCCCCACTGATGGGAATTCCCCACTCGGAGGCGGTTACAACATCTATCCATCCATCCACACGCCCCGCTGATGGAATTGTCCCCACTCGGAGGCAGAAACGCGATCGCTCTGCTGTTAGGATTTCCCCTACTCGAAAGATTGTGTCTGTATACTTTGCTGATGGGATTTTTCGCCACTCAGAAATGTCAATGCAGACTTTCCCACGGGCCTTTCTCGGTTATCCTACGGGAATTAAAACCCTCTGTTGTGGGATTGCCCCACTGGCAGTCCCCCACTCTGCTGAGGGATTTCCCCCTCAGATCCCCTGTTTATTGTCTGCCGATAGGATTCCCCCACTCAGAGCACAAACACTATCCTATATGCTCCCCTCATCTGAACCTACGGGCGGATGAACCCCTAATAGTTTTTCTTTGTCGCGTTTCTTTCATATTCTGATGACGAGATTTTTCCCACTCGAGAGAGCTCCATTGATGGGATATTCCCCACATAAGAGGACAACTCTACTGATGGGTTTACTCCGCATTGGAGGTATCGAATCGTCACATAATAGGGAGCCCTATCCAAATAGACGCATCCAATCAGTCGATGGGTGATACCCTCACTTCAGAATCAATTTTTGTAGATCCAACATGATTATGGTTGCATAGGCACAAGGTATATTTATGAGAGTTTTCTTATTTGGATTATCCCCTTGATGTATCTGTCTCGTATGGTCATAAGTCTAATTATTCTCCCGAGAACGAAAAGCCTCAGACGGTATTTTCCCTACTCGGAGGCAGCAATAGAAGCTCCTCTACATCCCTTCAAGACACTATGTTGTGGGATTCCTCCACTCGGAGATCGGACTTTACTGCAGGGATTTTCCCTCTCAGAGGCCCGGCTTCGCAACTCCGTTGATGAGATTTCTCCTGCTCGAAAGTAAATGCGAGCCAAGCTTCATTGTAGGAATTTCTCCCTCTCGGAGGCTCAACTTCGTAGCTGAGATTTCTCCCGCTCAGGGACAAAAATTTTCAAGTATCATTATGGGAGTAACACTCACTAAGGAACTACACGCCAAGCCAATACCAAGTACCTCAGAATCAAAGCAAATTCTCCGAGAAGACATCCCATTCCAAACGAGAGTGCAAGTAAAATGAACTAGGCAAGATCCAAGCAAAATTTTCATTTCAAAAAATTAATGATTTTATTATAAAACTTTCTAATTACATTCATTCAAATACATACTTGGTTACATCTAATAAGAGTAATACAAGATCTATCACCCATTTGTTTTTACTTTTTTGAAAGAAAATACAGATAACTCACACCTACTAATCTAGACTTGCCGAATAAATTCTCGATGCTGAAGCAAACAAAGAACTGACCATCGGGGAACCCTTCGCACGGGCGCGATCCTACTATTCATGTCACCTTCCGCAGATCCCGAGAATGCCTAGGGAGATTCTTGAACAAAAATAGGAGATTCTCCAGATGAAGAATCTCCTTCTCTTCGACCAGAACATGCCTCCAAGAAAACCAGACAGGACCCTCTAAGAAGTACAAGATAGTGATAGCATCACATCACTGACCCTCCATTCTGAGCAAGAGGTCAGAGCTCCCGAAAGAAGAATGCTTTATCAGTGGCGTCCCAAGGCAACCCCTTGCTTCCTTCCCACGCCTCACCTTAAGAAAAGAGTCTTTCAGGACGAGAGTAACAGGATCCAGTCAAGAGTGAAGACTACAGAACATGAAAAATAATGATGGAATCAAGTCCATCCGCTACTACCCAAGAAAGCCCCCATTCCCGCCTCATCCACCACCAGGAGATAAAACTCAGAGCATCAAGATAAGAACTTGATTTGGCCCGATCGGACATCAGATGAGCAAATCAAGTCAAAACATGAGCCCTCCCGATCTTCCCTGGTCGAAGGATCTTGTCATGAAAACTGATATTTTGCGACAAGATCATCACGAAAACTGATGTATTGCGCCAGCTATCTCCATCATCTCCATCCTCTTCCTTTCCTCCATCGAACGAAGAAGAAAAATGACATTACTATCCACCAGAACAAGAATTTTGAGGGTAAGAAACTCTTCAGAAGATGGGCAGATTTCTTTCAGAACCACGCCCTTTATAGATGAAGGAACTAAATCGCCTCCTATTCAAATTCTCAACCATGCCCAAAGAGTTAGTTCGTATCTCAAAATTTATGGTACGTTAAAACAGCCAGATATGATCCACCTCTGCCACACGATCTCATTCACCATGATGTCAAGATCTCGATCATTAATTTACTAGTTGTCCTCACCCACCTTAACTTTTAGAAAAAATCAAAGTATTGAAAGGCATCTCAACCACTCTTCTTCGAAGTACAAAGGATGCTACAACTTCTTAAAATAGAGGAAAGATCAGTTTGCTCCCCTCCTTCTCTCTGAAACTCGGAGAAGGAGGAGATGGAGGGGACATCTATAGTGGTCAGATTTTGATTTGCATTAGAATCGCGACATGTGCCCCACTTCATCAAGAACGATTGAAACATATGACAGTATATGCCAGTAGATCACCTTCCTGAGCACCACTCAGTCATTCTCGAGGCAACTCCTTCTTCCGTGGACACCACTACCTCAAGAACTCCCATACTCCAAGCATCTTCCCAAGCACCACTCAATCGTTCCCGAGGCCAGTCCTCCCGCTCCGAGCAAGACATCTACAGCAACCAACCTCGTTGATTTTCACCTTCAATTCAATAAGCAGGACTCTTTTAATTCACAGAGTCAGTTACGCCGTCAGATCATCCCACGTTTTGAACGTTGCAATAGCCCCTGCTCCAACGCGGACGGTTACAAATGGTAGCAGAAATCACTTCTAATATTCACGTGCATAAACCGAGCAGTTATGATGAGGAAATCCCAACGTGCAAATCTTATTGTTATGAAGATTCATAATATCCGCACCTTTTGTTACGACGTGTAGGGCATTTATACATTTAGACCTCCATCAAACAAAGGATGGAATCCTAGAAAATAGAATCTGTAACAGAGTGCTGAGAACGCCTTGTAGTCTCTTTAATTAAGTGGAATTCTCTCTCTCTCTCTTTGCACTGAAATTTTTTTCCTTCGGGAATTTTCTATGTAAATTCTCTAGTGTTTGTGTTGCTTTACTCCCTCTCTTACAAATTGAGTGCAGATAAATTCTCCAAAAGAGTTTACCCGCTACAATTGGCCATGAATGAGCACTGATTGACTATATATATTATGTGTTGCTTTGGCTATTTGAAAGTGGGCAGTGAGTTATACGATACCTGCATTGTTGGAATGCCCATTAATGTGGCAACAACTCACTGAGCACAAACTTTCTCTAGATAGCTTGCCTATCTGCAGCTGCAACACCTACTTACAGGTTATATCCTTTTTTATTCTACTCACAACTAATCAAAGCTGCCGCCTTGTTGTATCACGCTGGCTTGTTGTGTGAACTTGGGTGGCCGTATTAATGGGAACCCCCGTGTGTAGTCGAAAGCTCAAGCTCTATTCACTTGAGTACCTTGTTTTTTTTTTTTCCCTGACCTTTTGTTTATTCTTACAAGAAATGAACCTGAAATGGTACTCCATGTAAGCTTATTATAGTGTCAGATTTCCCTCTCAAATGCTGAAAACAACTAGAAATCTGACACCACCTTTTAGTTAATATTTTCTCTTTCATATTCACTCTCTCCTTTCATTGATTATGGTCGTCTCCCACGTTGATCCAAAAACTCAAACATAAAAAACACATAAAAAACTCAAGAAGGAGTCTGCCCTAAGGAATAAGTTTTTGATCGAGTCGAGTGAAGAAGAAGATCGTGTCAAGTAGACTCTAGTTCATAAGAATGTCTAGATTTTGTGTAAAGTATAAATTAGACTTCATTGCTCAAACTCACACACAGAAAAGTTTGATATTGGTTTTCAAGAACATTAGTTTTGGTTTTTCGGTTAACAAGTTTGTGCTTATATGATTTATATCTTAAAGAAATAAGTTTTATGCTTTGGAGTATGTGCTGGATTTTATCCACACGTATTAGAACTTATTTGTTCAAAAAGACTTATTTTGATAAGTTTAAGTTTTGTTTTTATGAAAAATATTTAACAAAAAACAAGTTTCTCAAACAAGTACTTTGTATTTATACAAGTTCTAAAAGAACTTGTTTTTCAATTTATAATTTAGTTTTGAAAAAATAATTTTTATGCTTTCAAATGGCATTGTTATCTCAAAAAGTAGCTCACATATTTGTAAATTGTGTTGATTTTGATCATGCATATTTGTGTTCATATTTATTTATAAAAACTTATTTTGTAAATTTTATAGAAATTTATAGGGATTTAAAAAAATTAAAACAACAAAAAATATATTTTTGGCCCAAGGCTGGTCGACCGGGCAGTCGACTGGGCATGTCACAAGCAGACCGCTTTTGCGCATATTGTCGTCCGAATGGTCGACTGAATATGCGCACAAGAAAATGCTTGTACACGTGGTCAATCGGCGATCGGCCGCTTGGCAGAGAGCTAAGGAACTCTTTTGACTGGTCTACCGCGAGTTGTGCAGAGCAGATTATACTGCTCTGTGCAGTGCACTGCTGGCTCCAACGGATAGATTTCTAGCTATTCAAAGTCGACCGCAAAGGCCTGTTTTGGCCTGTCTTGCCTCAAATGGCTAGTTTTTGGATTTTGTGTTTTTGTTTTATTTCCAAACGGTTATATCATACCTTATTTGGGTGTAATCAATGTTTTAATAGTTGTTTTTTACTCTCTAATGTGTTTCTACCCTATTCTTATAAATAAGGGTCATTGATAAGAGTTTTAAATAAAATTTTGATAAGAGTTTACAAGAGAAAAATTTGTGTTTAAAGTTTTGAAAAATCAAGAAAACAAATTCAAGCTTTAAGCTTCAAGTTTCTATAGCTTCATAGATATTTTTTCAAGTGTTTTCTTAAGAGATTCATTTCAAAAATCTTAATTTCTCACTTGGGCTATGATTTATATCTATCCTTTTAGGATCTTGTTTTTGAAAGACTTAATTGTGATCTTTGTGATCACCATGTATTGTTACCTTCAATTTAGTGTATTTGTTTTGTGCATTGGCTCTGTGCCTACCTCTTGAGCAGAGATCAATTAGCTTTATGCCCTCCTCTTGTGTAGATGATTATTTTCTTTGTAAAGTTTCTTTGTAGAGATAGTGAAAATCCTTCTAAGTGAAGACGGGGACGTAGAGCAAATGGCTTGAATGTCGAAATATATCCTCGTATTTGCATTTGACTATCTCTAAAATCAATTCTACTCTTATTTATATCTTACATTGATATTATTGCTCATTCAAATATGTTTGATATCGCTTGTGTTGATGTAAGAGAGCTATTAAAGCACCTCAACTCTTATAAAAGAGGAACCTTGAGTAGAAGTTTTAGAGCCCTTCACTGAAAATTTGACTTCACTCTTTGAAATCTATTTGTGTATTTAGTTTTCATTAGTATTAATTTTTAAATTTCGAATTTGATTAACACATCACCTATTCAACCCCTAGATGATTTTCAATTGGTATCAGAGCTAGTGCTACTGATATTCAAATTAATTATCGATGAGTGATCCTTATTTGCTAATTACTATACTTATTTTACACACACTCATGAATTTTTTACTCCACCTATACTTGATGTTTGTAACATTAAAATATGCAAAATTAAAATGAGTTCATATCTTAAAGCTCTCAGAATACATGTTTATCTTGCCACAACAAAAAGATCATATATTAAAAATGACAAATATTTTGAGGCTATTGCACAAGCCATTATTGCACTAAAGCAAATCCTCAATTATGATTATATTTCTTAGAGTTTCTAATTGGGATTCCACTTTTGCAGTGTAGAATATGTTGATCTTTCTTGATGAACAAATTTCAAATGACATAGAGAGAATCAAAAGAAGTTGATTCCGATCAATTATGGTTCATGGTCCAAGGGAATAACTCCCTTGAGGTAAGCTCGGAATCCGGTCTTGATGAGGATTCAAACATGTTGAATGATGAGCTTGTCATATTTTTTGAGGATTTATTTAAAAAAATATAAAATTATTGAAAAAATAAAAGTTTAAAATTGAAGAAAGAAAATGAGCTTTATCTTCAAATTTAGATTTTATTTTAGAAGAAAAGATGTGATTTTAAAAGGAAAATATTCTTTAAAAATCTAACTTGATTTTATTTCAAACAAAAATGATTCATTGAAAAATAAAGTTGATTTGGCTTCTAAAAAAAGAGATTGCTTTGAAAGAAAAATATTTCTTTGAAAAAACAAAAATTATTTTAATACCAAAGAAAGTGATCTTATTTCAGAAGAAAAAAATTCTTTGAAAAATGCTTTGGTGAAAAAGAAAAGATTTTTATTTTCAAAGAAAAAGATTTTATTTCTCATGCAAATGTTGCTCCTCCTTCTATTATTGAAAATGAGATTTATGTGTGAGAAATATGATTGATTGGTTAGGCTCATCCTTGAGCCAATGTGTTTTTTATCATATTAGGTTGAAATTCATGAAACATGTTCCACAAGAAACATGTTCCACACATGTGTGCACATACTCCAAGACATACACATGCACACCATATTCACACTCATGCCATCATATATGCTAGAGTGTACACCTGTATACATTGTAGCCGCAAAGGTCATCTGCAAAATTTTATTATGATAGATTAAATTTATAAAATTGCAAATAAGAATGTTTGGGTTGTAGTGATACTAACCATCAAGGACCTAAAAAGATTTGGATACCAAAGTTCACATTAATTGATTTTGATGTAGGTGTGGGCTTTCTCAAAATGTGAGAGGGAATTGGTGCCTTGGTGGTCGATGTAATCGGAGCTTGATGAACAAATTATGGATACATCATTAGCAAAAAGTTTAGGTGGGAGGACCACTTTGTACAGGAGAAAAGGAGATTAGTTCTACCAGTGTTGATAACTATTTCTATCTTCCATCTTATGTTTATATATGCTTTAATCTGATAATTTTTAGTATATCATGGTTTATGTGTTTTTTATTATATGTTTAAATGTAAATCTTGAGAGAATTTGTGATATACTTGTATAGCTTTTGAGATACACTCTTGATATTGTGTCAAATTAGATTCATATCCTTTATGTACTTAATTCTGTTTAGTTATATGCGTATATCTTAGTTTTGATTATTTTAACATTTACATATGTACTCCCTTTAAAAAATTTATAGTCTTTGAATCATTTTAAAAAATTATTCTTTACGATTAGTATTTCATACTATTTTTAAATAATTATTTTTGAAAATGCCACTCTTTTTATGAGCGGATGATTGGGTGATCATGCCTGACTATTCTTTAATATATGCATCTAGGTAGGTGTTAACAATGAATTATATATATGATTCTCATGATATTTGATTTTTGTGTATACTTAATCTTATTTATCTATATATGTATGATCTAAATTGTAAATGATATTTCAATTGTTATATATACATATATAAGATTGACTGTGCATGTTTAACAATATTCATACTTATTTTTATAGCATAATTGGTTTCATGCTAAACTCGATTTTACTTCAAATTTATCCGTTTGTTTTAACAAGCTTATGCATTGATTTTGTAATTATTTTAATAAGGGAGAGAATTTTTTTAACTTAAATTGATATCTTATTTATATTCCCATGTTTTGAGAAAAATATTTCCTTTTAGCAAAATATTCATATTTCTATTGGTATCAATTATTACAATTGATACTTACATTTCAAATTGTTTTGCTAATCGGTATATATGCTTATTTTGAATTTAATTGATTTCAATTGGTATTGTGCTTATTTTCAATTGATTTCAGTTGGTATTTTTTGATATCATGTTATATTTTCAATTGAGAATCATGCAATCTAAAATCCTACATTTGGTATCAAAAATTTCTCAATTGGTATTAGTTTATCTATATTTCAATGTTTACAATTGATATCCAAAATATTTCAATTGGCATCAAAAATTTTCAATTGATATTGCTTATTTACAAGTAGTATTAAGAATTTACAATTAGTTTATCAAAATTTTCAATCGGTATCTATCGTTTTGAGTTATATTGTATATATGATAGAGGAGTTAACTTAACGTATCCTCTATATATAGATTTATGATGAGTATATTTTATAAAGAAGAGATTTACCCTCTCTTTTCTATATAGTGCATGTGTGTAGGGAGAGCTTAACATCTCCATCTATATATTGTATATTATTATATGAGTTAGAATTTAGTCATCCCTTCTCCATGCAACTCATGTATGCAGGAAGAGTTAACTTAATGTCTCTTCTCGTCATAGATTTATATCGTATATTGTATATTATGCTTATATGAGTTAGGATTTAGTCATCCCTTTTTCATGCAACTCATGTATGCACGGAGAGTTAAATTAATGCCTCTCTCGTCATAGATTTATATCGTATATACCTTTATTTTGTTTTGTTTACCCCTTTTGATGAATTGACAAAAGGGGGAGAAATATTTGGGGTTTATCTATGCATATTTATGTTTGCATATACGTTTGCTTTGTTTGTTTTAGGGGGAGAGAAATTATTGAATTTCTTTATATGTTTATGTTTATGCATGAGTTAAGGGGAGATTTTTGAGCTCTTCTCTAATTCATGTGTTAGCTTGAAGAAGCTAAATACTAACCAAGATCTTAATTAAAATCTGCAACTTAAATAACACAAGATCATTAGTACTATAAAACTATATGAGTTAATCATCATCAAAATAGAGTGATGGACTATTGGCTAACAGAGTTGACATACTGCGAGAGACGGTGAGGTAACAAGGAGTAGTGGAGAAAGGTTTGGCTATTGTTGAGGCTGACTACGTGCTTGGTGTATGACAAATTGGGCGTGTGAGTGAGGAAAGTGTTGATAGAGAAGATGGAGATGGTGAAGACAGAGGAGAGGGCGGTGAAAGTGAGGAAAGGACTGCGTTAACGAGGAAGAAGCAGAAGGAGGGGTGAGGTCAAGGGTGAGGCTAAGGTCGTTGGAGGAAATAAGATGATGGGGTGGTGGAGGAGAAGGCTGGAGGTGAGAGAGACGGTGAGGTCGGGGTGAAGGTTTGGTAGATTAAAGAAGGGGTAGAGAAGCGAGAAGGATAAGAAAGAGAGAGAGCTGCTTTTTTAAGAAGAATGACACAAAATTTTATTAAAAGAATCAAGGAACAAAAAAAAATTTATTCAAATTTTTTCCCAACTATAAAATTCTCATTTTTTCCTCTCAATTTTTATTTTTTTTGTTATAAAATATTAATTATGTCTCTCCTTTTATAAGCAAAATAATACGAATCCAACTCAAAATCAAACTCTTATTCCTAATCTAATACTTATTTTATTAATAAGAAACTTTTAAGTAATTCTAATACAATTGTGACTCTAAGATTAAATTTTAGAAACTAGAAAAATCTTAAACCATCTCAAAATTTGATTTTTCTATTTTTATGAGGATTTAAATTATGATTTCCTATAAGAATGAAGTTGGGGTGGCTTTGATGAGGTAAGGGTGGATGTACTCGGGCTGGTTGCCATTTTTGAGGACGAAGTTTTGGAAGGAGGAGTTGGTGGGGGGAGGGGACGAGAGGATGGGAGGGAAGAAGTAGGGGGGTGGGTCTGGGAGGTGTGAGGATTGATTTTGGGAAGAGGAAGGGAGTTTAATGGTGGCGGTGGTGGGATGTGAAGGCATTTTGGAGGAGAAACACTGATGATTTCTTGATCTTGATCTGGGGGAGATGGAGAGGGCTGCTGCTGCTGCTGTTGTTGTGGGTTCTCTTCCTTGTTGAGGGTTTTGGCTATTATAGTGTTGGTGACCTTTGAGAGTCTGCTCTTGAATTTTCTCAGCATTTTTTTTTGTTGCTTCTTCTTTCTTGACTTAATTTTGGAGCCATGGGCGGACCCAGTAGTGGCTGGGCCAGGCTGCAAAGTTTTTATTTATTGGCTTAAACTCATTTTATTTTTGTTCTTTTTCATATATTGTGTAGACCTCCGTCTATTTTGATTTCTTTAAGCAAATTTATTCCTAGTTTCACTCCTGATTAGTGGAGAATACTGTTTTATTCTTTTGGTAAATTCATATAATTCATAAGTATATGTTATAAAAGATTGCAGCCCATCCTAAAATTTATTCCTGATTCCGCCCCTGAAACGGGAAGCCAAGAGGGAATGGGACTGATGAAAAATTGAAATTTGAATAGTGACAAATACAATTGATGATTATGATTGATTTGGATGTACTAGATTAATAATCAGTTCGGTTTTGTATCATGTAATGGAGACTAGAGGAATGTGTGAGATAGATACAACGGATATATTGGGTTTTGTATCGTGTACTTGACATTCAATCATGATGATTTTTGCTTGCCGTGTAGATGATGATCCATGTGCTTGCTTAGTTCGGAGAGAGAGACTGTGTAAGATGAGATCGGAAGAGAACATGGAGAAATTAGGGAACTGAAAGCGTGTGGATTTTTTCCATATTTGGAGGACACATGATGTAGGAAATTTGAAGAGGTTCGCCAGGGTACCAAAGACATGTTTGTTAGATTGAAAAGCAAAATTTGAAATCTTGATAAAGGGTGTGAGAGTTTACCCTGTTGTTTGTTTGGTTATCAAAGCATAAAAAAAATAATGATTGATTACGTCATGGCTCACTTATTTCTGATGTGACAGATATTTTAAGAAACCAGATTTTGTACCTCCTCCCAAAGTAAAAATCTAACAATGTGTTAAAAACTGACTCAAAACCAACTCAAGTTGATGCGATGACAAATTTCGGGGCTCTGAATTTACCTACCCAACACGCTCCTAGGGAGGAGTGGAGAAGGGTGTGAGACCACGGTCACTCAAGTTAAGAATGAGAATCTATGCTTAGTGGCAAAGAGAAGACCTGCCTTGTACCGATCAGGATGACCAAATGAAATTTCTTTTAATCTGAGACAAGAAATGGAAGTGAGGTGAAAAGAGTGCTGGAAAATACTTGTGTAAGCTATTCTTAAAAAAAAGGAACTGACGTTCTCAAGAAAAAAGAGCTACTCTAGCTCAATCCAAGGCACATGGGTCTTCTCGCCTCGCCTCCACAACTCGCTTATGCCATCCAGGCAACATGAATCACAGCTCCCCTCGGCCAACAACTAATAGCCACCATACTTCAACAACTCTCAAAAATAAAAACCAACTTAAAAATTAGTAAAATTAAGCACCGATTAAAAACACACTTTTTACACCATTATTGTTATTCTACGGGCCTAATTGGAATAAATCAGAAACTGATAAAATGCAAGTAAAAAGACGGTCAATGCCACCATCAACCGTGCAAAAACAAAACTACCAAAGCCCTCGAGTGAATTCACTGCATTATTACTGGACATGAGCATCCAAGTCCAGCCAATTCCGCAGGCGTAAGAAAAAGTAGAAAAGATTTCAACAAGGCACAAGGCCAAGTAAACTAGCTAGATTCTTTACCGAAACATCACTGGGTCACCTTGGCAACTTCATGCTAAAATTAAAGGATAATGCTAATCAAATCAGCGAAGCAGCAGACTGCGAAGTTGAGTGGGCAATTTAGAAAGAAGAGAAGGGAAAATTTCTCCCCTTATTTGCTCTCTAAGGAGTCTTCAAGTATCACTACCACAAATCACTGCATAGTTCAAAACAGAGAATACTACATATTCTCAAAATCAGACTATCATACTGACAAGAACAAGTGTATCTAGGAGAAGGCTGGAAGGAACACGAGAGACCTCAGTTTATTATCAGCTATTAAAATCATCTCCTCTGGAAAACAATAAAAAGTATTCGCTGGAAGTCGATTCTGAGCCCACAAGGGAGAAAAATGCAGACAAGTAACATTCTTACACATGGGTTCCAGAGTAGATATTACATAAACTCATGTAGGTACCATGGCATTCAAAGCAATAGATAGTTGCACACAGATCTAATACCCAAACACCTGCAAGAATAATAGTTTGAAGTGTGGACACTGAATGAAAATGTAAGGAGAGGTGGAATCGTTCATTAAACTTACAAAACATAATTGATCAAGGATCAAAAGAATCAACAGTAAAACAGCACTGATCACCAAAATCAACAGTAAAACAGCAATCACAACTATCAAAACAGCAATATATAAAACAATCTGTCATCCTGTCATATAATGGTTGCTGTATAATAAAGAATAACCACTGCTATTCTATAATGTTATATATAACATAGACAGGTGGGCTGTTTCATTGAAAAGTAATCATTGGTTATAATACGGAAAAAAGTGCATTAGGAAACAAGATTTGCACTCATAGTTTGTTTCTCAGATATTTCTCAGATAAACACCACTTGTGTATCATGGTTTCATCACCAGAGCACCAAAAGATGTTTTCTGTACAAGCTCTTGCTGCATCAATGATGAGAGAGAGATTCTGCACATGAATAAATACTCTCAAGTACCAGAATGTAATACACAAAAGGACACATTTGCTAAATGTTAAGGCTAAATAGAAAGCTAGCAGCACAAAACTAGGTTCTGCCAAAAATGAATATGGTCCAACAGGCTACTGATAGACAGACATCTTCCCTTCCAATAGATGGCTCTTATGCCACGGCATGGTACCGCCCGCCCCTAAAGCAAAGAGTACAAATAAAGGTTAGGCAGAAAAGTAGGACGATGTTTTGCAAAGGAATCAGGTTAGCTCTGGACCTAAGAAAGAGAGCATATCTGGAGGCACCTATGGATTTGACCATATGAGTTCACGATGAACTAAATATTACTAAATATTAGGAGGGCATTGATTCATTACCTTCCAAAATGTAAAGAGTGCCCTCACAAGATTAAAAGAAGATACTTGTCCATAGAAATATGACAAATCACCCTTTGAGAGTAATCCATGCAAAAAGTGAAAAGTGATATGCTGAAGTAACAAATATTCCAGGTGAGAAAATGCACAAAATCAGGGTCTACTTAGTTTAGCATTCTAACAATCTGTGATCATAATAAACTCAGAAAATTATAATCAGAAGAAGCATTCCTATTACACCTCGGCTAAGAAAAGACTTCAAAAGCTCAGCAATAATTGGTTACAGGGACTAATCACAAAAATTAAGACTGGACTCAAAAAATTATGTCAGCAAGAGAGGAGGTGTGCAGCTTTGGGTTTTGGGATATGGTTCTTAAATTCTAAAACCCTGGGATCAGATCTTGAATCAGCCACATTCATCTCAATCCTCTTGTTCATCTAAAAATTCAAATAGGCTTATAGTGTGTACCAATAATCCTTTATCACCGATCATCATAAATTTTGAGTCTTTCCTTTGTATCATAAATCAAGGTGGGTTGGGGGGGGGGATGGGTGATATACATCCACTGGCAGGATAGAAAGAAAGAGATGCTCAGAAGCTCACAGCCTTCACAGGGAAACAGGCAAAACCAAGGGGGGAAATGGAACATATGCCATTTACTGCTGACCTGGCTTCTTTCTCTAAGTAATCACAGCCACCCACACCACACACAGCTGAAGCAGGGCAATGACACAGCAGATGCCTTTTCTGAGCGGCACCTAAATCCAGAGGCCATATATAATTATTAAATCTAACCCAAAACAATTCAGCTGAAAGGCTCCATATCGCCTCCTCATTATACACACAGTAGAATAAATTGTTGTCTTATGAACCTACTACAGTTAGGGGTTGTTTTATTGCTCAAAAGAGCCTGATGAAGTCTCTGAACTCTCTTCTACAAAGTCTAGAGTACTTCAAAGAACTTCAGTTACAGGAGTATGTTTGCTACCTTGGGAACTCACTAAGAAGTATGTAACCGAACACTAGACAATAGGATGGATTCTCACTAAAATATTAGTTTTAACTAAAAAGGAAAAAAAAGAAAAAAGATTTTCTCTCCAGTTTTTGTGTGTCTTCAGAGATTTTTCTCTTTGAATACAAATGCCAAAATAGTCCTACATGGCACTCGTCACGTAGGATCCACATAGGATTCGCGGAAATCCATTCAACCTCTTCGATATTCTTTTCCAAGGTAAACAAACATCTAAAGAGTCCAAAGAGGAGCTGATGTAATACAGGATCGCAATCACCTTCGAATACAAATAAAAAAGAAAAACTAGGGTTTTACAAGAAATAAAATGAAAAAGAGAGATTAGGGTTGGAAAAAGAACCAGATAACTTTGGGCTTCGCACTCCTTACGCGGGCTTCACACCCCTGGCTTCACACCCCAATCTCAAGAACCCAAGAGCTCTGAAATTTTAGCTGAAAAAATTTATTTAATCATTATCTGCTTATTCATTGAGTTAAGCCTCTTTATATAGGCTCTTACAAAGTGAATTTCCCCATCACAACCGATGTGGGACTAAGTTTTATAATAAAAGAAAAGACTAAACTCAAAAATAGACTAAGTCATAAAAAGATAACCAGTACTGGAGTAATGGGGACCCCGGGATGGGAGAGAGTCGACCCGTCGAGTGAGGACACCTCTCATGAAGCATCTCAATCGGGTCATGGTGGTGGCCGTGACAGTGGCACTAATGCATCACATCGAGACCAAGGTGGTGGAGGTGGAACTGGTCTCCGTGTCGGAGCGATAAAAGATGACAGCTTGATCAAGACACCAATAGCAGACTGAGGCACGTCATCCATGATGAAAACTGAATAGATTGCACTTTACACCATAAGTGCCCTGATCACTTGTGAGCCTGACTCCTGTAGACATATCTACAATAGGTCGTACACATCAGGCAATCTCAAAAAAAAAATGATACACTCATAGCTGCCAACGGGTGGTACTAGCTTCAAAGTAGGCTCCGCTGGAAGATCTGATACCTTCAACTTCCATAGGCCGTGGGGAAACCTCTTCTTGTTGTGACACCGACTCAGCAATAACTTCTGGTCTTGGCTCTGGCTTATCATAAACTTCTGGCTTTGGCTCTAAATTGTCATCAATTTCTGGCACTGATTCTGGATTGTCATCAGCTTTTATCGCCTTGATTTCTAGCATCTTAACCATGCCAGCAAGGATCTTCTTACATTCAGCAACCAAATCGCTGAATTGTGGCCCCTCAAGGTGTGGAGCATACCGAGCATGAAGAAGTTCTTGTAGGATAAGCCAATCTCGACAGTCGATATGATTATCTTCCCACCACCAATAAGCTTCTCCAGCTAACTTCATTTAGGTGTGACACTTCTGCGCAGGTGTCAAGGAGAAATACCTGAAGAACTTATCGAGATGGTTTCCCACTTTTCATACCCATCTTGATCATAAAAACCCCGAAAATACGGGAGAGCTGCATACATGTCCCTTTCAACCTCTTTTTCATCCCCATCAGTATAAATGTATTTACCACAAAAGTAAAATCCCATGAATAAAACCCAATGCATAAAGATCAGAGTTTACCCAATAAATCGGTAGCTCGATTTGGACTCAAATTGGGCGGAAGATGTGCCAGAACACTGATTCTCTGCTGCTGGGACAGTACTGGTGCCTAATACGAGCTCGTGGAGGTCAGATCTGCTGCTCAAGTGCTATGACATCTTTGTAATGGCTCCGAGGCTCAATCACGAACCCAACTCTTCGAACGGAACTCAAAACGGACTCCGAACGAGCGAGAAACGGATTCCGGACTGGTCGGGTTGGGAGATGGGCGGTTACTGTTCACTGTGAACAGTAACGGATGAACAGTAATTACTGTTGATGGTGAACAGTAATTACTGTTCACGGTGAACAGTAAATTTATAAAAAAAAATTCCTCTCTTTTTCTGTTTTTCTCTTTCTGTTTTTCTCTTTTTTCTGTTTTTTCCTGTTTTCTGTTTTTTTTTTTCTTTTTTTTTTGACAAAGTAGATCTAGATAAATCTAAATCTAGATCTAACAATAATCGATTTTTTTTTGCAAAGTAGATCTAGATCTAGAGATCCAGATCTAGATTTAGGATTTGGGGAAGAGAAGAAATTCGAAGAGGATTGGGACCAAAGCTCTGATACCAAAATGATGTAATACAGGATCGCAATCACCTTCGAATACAAATAAAAAAGAAAAACTAGGGTTTTACAAGAAATAAAATGAAAAAGAGAGATTAGGGTTAGAGAAAGAACCAGATAACTTTGGGCTTCGCACCTCTTACGCGAGCTTCACACCCCTTGCACCACGGGCTTCACACCCCAATCTCAAGAACCCAAGAGCTCTGAAATTTTAACTGGAAAAATTTTATTTAATCATTGTCTGCTTATTCATTGAGTTAAGCCTCTTTATATAGGCTCTTACAAAGTGAACTTCCCCATCACAACCAATGTGCGACTAAGTTTTATAATAAAAGAAAAGACTAAACTCAAAAATAGACTAAGTCATAAAAAGATAACCAGTACTGGGTGATGTCCCCATCAGGAGCCACTTTGAGATCTCTTCTGAGCAAACAAACACCCCTTTATCCTAAGCGTGCAAGAAAGCCACACCCCTACCACAGATAAAGCGAGGCACTGACACAACCAATGCATTTGCTGATTGGTTCAACAATCTGATGATAAGAACTTACAGTCTTGTACTAAGGTACTAAAAGTACCCTAGCTACCGAATCCAATGCTAGCTTTATAGATACCTCTCACTCAAAATACAATACGAGAACTAAAAGAGCCCATATACAACTACAGAATCCAACCCGGAAACAATTCAGCCAGAAGGCTCCATAGCCCCTCATGCACACACTGTAGGATAAATTATTGTTTCCATGAGCCTGGTACAGTTATTTAATCCAAAGCATGCAAGAAAGCCACACCCCTATGGGCCCCATCAGGCTGCATGATCAACATCTACTAACCTTGCACTGTGAAACGTCTATCCAGAAAGGTATGAGATGTATTTCAATTTGATCCTTGGGCATATTAGCTTAGGGTTATTGCATCTGTGAGAGAATACGGGTTGACTTTCAGACTTGAAAATTTTGGATGTTTGCCTGCTACCATTATTATTGGGGAAAAAATTGTTTTTTTGCCGATACCTTCAGGGTATGAAAATGTATAGCCAAAAATAGCAGGTTCTTTAGTTTAACGGTCTAGAATGCGTGAAGTCTAACAAAATTAGTAAGGAGTTTAAATGTCAAGGTCTAGATCAAGAATTTGTATACTCCACAAGCCTAAGATGTAAGTAATATCTTATTTTTGGCTGTCATCTTATGCTAATTCATGCATAGGCGAGAAAATTAACTTGATTTTCAGTTTTTTGGCACTCCACATGATTTCGATCAACTTTAACAAAAGTGGTTTTTTCATTTGAACAGTATATCATAGAGTTTGAGAAGGATTAGCTTCTAAAACCTTTCGGAAGTAGCAAAAGTCTATCTCAAGAAAGAGGATGTAGAATCTAAACAAATCTAGTCAATCAGATCATAACAACTAAGCAACAAGATCTAGATATTGGTGGGCATTCTTCATGCGAATAATAACTAGTACAATAATCAGTTAACAAAATTTAAAAATCATGTCCAAAACACTTGATTTTAGATCACACGTTATTGTCTGTGTTGCATACAAGGGATCACTCGAGGAAAAAAATGATTTTCTATGGTAAATTTGATTACACTCCTAGTCCATAATCCAACTAGAGTATTAATCAAGTGGAATTTTGGAAGATAGCCCCTTGATTGTATAGACCGAAACTACATGACCACAAAAATGGGTGTCCTATCGTCCTATCTGTTATTATATGGATTCAAGTGCTTGATCAACATTTTTATCTTAAGGCATAGGTGAGGGTAACAGATGAAAAAATAGATGTTATGTATACGTTGTAATACAACTACAGTCTTTCTTCGAAGATAAGTGAAATTGTGCGCGCGCGCGCGGGCGTGTGTGTGTGTGTGTGTGTGTGTGTGTGTGTGAGAGAGAGAGAGAGAGAGAGAGAGAGAGAGAGAGAGTGTGTGTGTGTGTGTGATTCAATCATTTAGCACTATAGAGATTAACAAACTCTTAGCCACTTTCCTTTCTTTCTCTTTATGCTTATTTGCATAGCACATGGTTCCAGAGCATTCGTAATGTCTTGAAGATTTCACCCTACTCTTTTTTCTTTCCCCTTCCCTTCCCTTTTCAATTTTTTTATTCTACGTCCCTTCTCTACTTACTAATTTGATTCCTTAAAGAAGAGGTTTATGGTGATTCATTCCCTTGTGTCTCCATCAAAAGTTACAGGAGACAGCAGCATGTGCTGAACTAGTTCTGTCAAAGGTTTAGCATGTAATTGTGATAATTTGTGGCAAGTGATTTTAGGTGATGTTACTGATTTTGTGGTTTCAGAGAGATTAAAAAATCTTAGCCACTTTTCTTTTCTCTCTCTTTATGTTCATTTTCCATAGCACATGGTTTCAAAGCATCCGTAATGTCTCGGAAATTTCACTCGACTGTTTTTCCCCCTTTCCTTCCCTTTTCAGTTTTTTTTTTTTTTGTTTTTTTATCCTTTCTCTACTTGCTAATTTGATTCCTTAAAGAAGAGGTTTGTGGTGATTCATTCCTTGTGTCTCTATGAAAAGTCGCAGGACAACAGTAAGTGCTGAACTAGTCCAGCCAAAGGTTTAGCATGCATTTGTGAGAAGTTGTGGCAAGCGATTTTCAGGCGATGATATTTGTCATGTGGCTTTAACTGGTTCTAGTACTGGTTATATGCCGTCCATGTTCTGGTTGGTGGTAGTGGATTTCTGAACATGTTGAAGTGTTGGCTGCTACTTGATGAAATGTTTACGAGAATTTCAGCTGATAAAAGGTGCACAGGTCTTAATACTGTGGGTACTGAGAAAAAAAAACTTGCAGTGGGATCTGAGTTTCTCATCTTGTACTCCTGAAATATCAACCGGATCCCTCTAAATTACAATCATTGTCCGCAAACCCAGGGGTCCATTTGGGTGTTAGTATGCATCCAGTGTAGAATAAGCATGAAGAAAGAAGACATGCACCAAATAGCTACTGTACGGTATAGTTTGTTGCAATGTACTCAAAGTGTGTGAGCTAGCTAAGATGAAACGCCAAAATAGCAGCTGGATGGCTATAAAAACATCCACGCCAGACAAAAGACGAACTCCAAAGGATAGTCAGGAGGATGGCTTATGATTTCATCACCCTATCTGAAACAAGTATGATGATGATACAAATATATCACATTGTGGTTACCTGATATGGGTCATAATCCACAAAATAATTATCTTTTCTTTTTTCTATTTGTTTTCCTTCTGTTCATGCTATTATTTTCATCAGATCAAATTTTATATTTGCTGAACGAAAAATTATGGTACTTGACTATCAACTTTGTTACTTATAATTTATAGATTACATTAAAGAATTGAGAGCTCCTAACTTTCTAGTTTCAATAACATTGTTCATCTACATATTAAAAAGCAAGAAAAACTAAAGTCTACCTTTGAAAACTTTTTCAAAATTTCAAAACAAGTTTTGTAACTATAGTTGCTGTAAGTGTACAAGCTTTTATACCTCAATAAAATTTCTTTTCAATTACTTGATTTGTCTATACATGGCTATGACTGTCACCATTTTTTTTTTTTACTCAAATGCTTTTAATTTTGGTACCATTTGGTTTGACAATTGTATGACACAAAATTATGATTGTAGGGGCGAATAAATATCAGGAATCTGCAGTGTCTACCTACCTCAGTTCTGATTCACCCCTGACCAACTTTTATCTGATTAGTGATGCACTGACAGTGATGTCTTCATTTTCCGCAAAATATAGGGCAGTCGCCATAGAAATTATATGGTTAAACAACTTGAACGAAAACAAAAGGAAATGGAATGTCAATTTTCACCGTCACCTATTCCATGACAAGCTGTAAAAATAGTAGGTGTTTTCAGATATATCATGATAAAACATCATCCATTTCAATGTATTCTACAATGTACACAATTATTCAGAACTACCACACTGCCATGCTTAAAACAAGAAAGTCCAGATATTATGGCAAAGGATTCTTGTGTTTAACATCATACCTATAAGAATGAGTTGTCCACTCACAACAGAAACTGATTGGCACTCCTGCTTTTCACCAAGGCACCACCAGCATGGAATTTTTTACTCTAGACAAGGCCTCCTGAGGAGAGGGGTGGTGATTTGTTCCATGGCACTTGAGCATAAATTCTGGTATTTAACTACCTACAAAATGGCTCGTACCACATACATAAGAAAAATGGTGAATGATGATTACTGTTGCTTCTTTAAGTCAACTTTCTGCAATGTAGCAGCAATACAAGGAAATATAACTCCCACAGTAGAGAGTAAAAGAAAGGCAACCAGACTCTCAGGCCCTTGATTTAATAGAGAGTCCTGTCTCAACTCTCTTAATTTCAAATATTAGCATCCTCCACATCTTCAGAACAAACATTTCCGCCTCATCATCCAGGATGGATTGCAACAACTCGAGCATTTTGGATGCCCGAACATGATCTTTGGTACTGGATACAATATAATCCACAAGTGTTTCCTCCTCCTCTCCCAAAAATTCAGTGATTTTCTTAGAGATCCATGGTCGCATTTTCTCATGCAACTCATGCTGCCGAAATCAAAGCAATAAAAAAACATGGTTAGCTCTATGGTTACAAATAAAAGCATGGCTAGCTCTATAGGCACAGATATAACTATTACTACAAGCATAAGAAAGAAGATAGGGATGAAGCTAAGGTCTTCCAATTATCATACAACTAACTTCACTGAGGCAGATTCAACTGCTCTTTATTCTCTCTAGAACATTGACTTCCAAAAGCACTTCATTTTCAAGTGTTACATACTGGAGTCTTTGGGTGCGGCCGCACATATGTTCCATAATAATAATAATAATAATAATAATATTATTATTATTATTATTATATTATTATTATTATTATTATTATTATTATTATTATTATTATTATTATTATTATTATTATAAAGGGAAATGAAGCAATTAAGTGGTTTATTAGCATATGCAATTTGTAGAAGAGAACATCAAAAATAATTCTTTTGATGCAAGATATCTTTAGTACCTTGTCATAAATGGCCCAGTTAATATCATAGGCAAAGAGCTCTTCCTTAGTTTTTGGAATCATGTCAATTAACTGCTTTGCATCCAGTAGTTTCTTGTTTTCTGATTTTGGCTTATCTTCCCGGTCTCTATCCCTTTCATAATTCCTATCACGAATCTTATCCTTGTTTTCATTCCTGTAACGGGTATTCTCATCATCATTTCGGTCTCGCTCTCTGTGACTCCCTCTGTCATTAGGCCGCCCATTTCTATCCCTTTCAATTTCAGGCTTCTCTTCTTATTAGCACCGGAGATACGCTTAGCAAATTCAGCAGCAGCCACAAGATTTGCTGGCGTGGAGGAAACAGCTGTTTGAACAGCCTGTAATTCCTCGGTGGAATAATCTATAGGCACCAAGGGTCTCATTTTCTTCTCTTCAATATTCTCATCATCCTCTTCATGGAAAACTGACGGCACAGTTGTTCTTTTTCCTGAACCCACTAGACCAACCCCAGCTTCCTAGCAGGAACATCGTTAATCTGCTTAATATCTGACGGTGTAGCTGGCGCCACAGTTGATTCACCATCAATGTTGTTTCTGTAATTAAAATCACCTGTGGAATAATAAAATTCCATTTCATATAGAAAATCAGCAAGGCAGAGAAACTTTGAATATGCTAAAGAACTTACCAATATCATTAGCACCACTGGAAATGCCATCAGAAGTCTGCTGAACTACAGCAGCTTCCTTGCCTTCAATAATCATGCCATCTACTTGCATCACAGCAGTTCCACTCTCTACAGTTACCTGATGAGGAAGAGACTTTGACTCCTCTGTCCGTTTTTGATCTTCAATAGCCCTCTTCTTTGCCTCCACAATTTCTTCCTCTTCTCTTAATCTATCGGCCAAGTCCTCCTCCTTTTCCCGCTGCCTCTTTCTCCTCTTCTCCTCAAGCGTAGTACTCCTCCGTCTCCTCTTTCTTGTATCATCTTCATCATCATCACTTCCATCTTCATCTTTTGATATCTCTCTCCGGCGTTCTCGTTGCCTTTCTTTCTCCCTCTCTTTCTCTTTCAGACGTTGGTGTTCTTTCTCCCTCTCCTCGCTTCCCAATCCTTGAGTCGGATGCTATAAACACGCTCAGCCTCTCTGATTTTCATCTCTCTTTCCTTCTCCCTCCTAACTCTCTCTCGTTCTCGTTCGCGCTCATATCTCTCTAATTCCCGCTCTTTCTCCCGTTTCAGATCTCGTTCCCTATCTCTTTCCCGGCTACTCCTATCATGCCTCCTGCCTCTCTCAGGGGAACTTGTTTCAGGCTTGTCATGTTCAGTGGCTGGCTTGGTCTCGCTTGTGGTTTCATCATCGTTTTTATCTTCAGCTACATCTGCCAAAGGAAAGAAAAAGAAAATAGAAGATAAATAAACAAAACCCAGCAATATTGAAGTTTACTTGCATAATAGAACTGCCAACTACACTTGCCACTTCTCATGATATCGACGTCTGAATCCCCATCCCTTGATTTAGAAGGGGCCTCAGAATTTGACTTAGCAGAAGCATCAACAGGGGTGTGAACAGGAGGGGGAGGAGGCAGAGGTCTTGTCTTTAATCTCTCCTTTATCATACTTGTAATCTTCTCTAAAGCATCTTTATCGGTCTCACGATCTTCATCTGTAACAATGCCAAACTTTTGGTTCTCTTGATTCTCCTTATCCCCAGAATCATCTGAATCCTTTTTTGTTTCCTCAACAGCTGGCTTCTCAGGCTCTTGTTTTTCAATGCCTGGTGCACCTTCATTATCTTTCTCAACAGTTGGACTTTCAGTTTCCTTGAGCTTCTCTCTTTCGGTTTTCTTTTCAACATAACGTTCAAGATATTCCCTGGTTGCTTGATTGATGTTTAGCTGATCAAATATCAATTATCAATTAAAGAAAAATTATTAATAAAGGATACATGAAGGATACATAACAATATGTGGTGCAAAAGAAGCCTTAAATATTAGATATAGCCTATACACCACGAGTTAGAAGTAGAGTAAGCAATTATGCATTTGTGTGAAGAGTCATCCACTAGCTAGCCCAGAGTAATTCTTCATTTGTTGAGAAGAAGGCGACACAAGACACAGAAGTAAATCAAACAGCAGAGAAATATAATCAAGCCTAGCCAATCAGGATGACTCAGACAGAACTCGTGTATGCGTATTTTGTTGATAATATATTAAATATCAATTATCAATTAGACATGGAAAACAATCAATAAAGGATGCATGAAAACAATATGTGGTGCACAATAAGCATTAACAACAGAATAGGCTATGTACTACTAATTGAGAACGGAGTGAAACAATTATTCATTTTCAAGAAAAGTGACGCATTATTTCTGTGAGGACCACACATGACATTCGAGTACATCAAACAGCAACGAAATATTCTCACGAATTTGCAAACAGCTAGATGGATTCAGCTGAGCTAAATAGCTAATGTACTGACTATATTAATGACAGCTCAATGTTAATTTCAGACATTGCGAAAGAACGTCTGACGTGTAGATTTGAATACCTATGGTCAAAATACAAATGGATTGAAATAAAATGAGGAAAAAACCAGAATAATACACCCAGATCTCTTATTATCTTTGTATATCCAGAAGACTCAAGCAGTTTTCATTAACGAAATATGAGGTACCCCACATCGTCAAAAAGCAGAAGGCATCTTATTATCTAAAAAACTGTGTTTTCGAGGCATACATGGGCAAAATATATTATCGACTAACATCCAACCACAATTGATAAGTGTGTTATCCCGTAATAGAAGCCATCATGGAAGAAGAATTGCCACATAAGGCATATGGTTTGGCAAGTATACGTCTTACCACCCAAGCAAGAACTTCATTGGGGTGGGGACAGTGATTTTTTTTTTTTTTTTGTTTCAGGGGTGGGGTGGTGCGTGTATTGTGGTGATTATTTCCTGGGGAAGAGGAGAAGAAGTGGCCAAGCAAGAGCTTCAGAAATCCAGAGAATAAACGACATAGAAAACTACCCATTATTGAATATTTCAGCCATGAAACTAATACATCATTGAAGATTTAAGCCACGAATGCCAAAGCAAGCTCGCTTGAACCATTCATGGAAACTTGATGCAAACATATTACAGAACCTTAGAATGCCTACCCATGACAGTAACTATAACAGTAACTTTTGACTTGCAGCTAGGAACTTGAAAGGCACCTATACAGAAAGATTATGATGATGTACATCCATGAGTTCTCAATTTTTATACAAATGGCATTCATGAAAGTAATTAAAAAAAAGAGCAATCTGGTCAATTAGATCAATTCTTTATAATCTAAATATCTATAATTTTCCTATATAAAGATAAACTTAATTGATGCCTTCGTTCAAGATAACTTTAGAATCCTGCTATGTTTCAAGATAAAGCTCTCTTATTCACAAAAATGATAGAAAACCAAGATGATCAACCTCCCTTCTCCTCCCCTCTATATAGCAAATATACAGGAATGTGCTATGGTATGGCCCATAATTATATCTAAACTAAGAGAACATAAATAACTTACCACCAGCTCTTGTCCATCAATGTTCAATTTAGTTAGCAACCGCAGAGCACGAAGAATTCCTTCAGCAGCTTCAAATTCACAAAATCCAAAACCTTTAGGAGATCCATCTGTGGGATCTTGAGCACGTTTCCAACTCTTCACTGGTCCACAAAGCTTCAGAAAGAGGAACATTAGGATAAATTATATATGGAACATACAAGACATTGCAGCACATAAAGAAAGAAAAGAATTATGTACAATACCAACAAGTAAAACACTTAAATTTAAGAACAACTAACATACTTGTTATAAGCAGCTAAAAGTCCGCAGGTTACAATTGTTCAATAGAAACTTACCCGAAGAAGAGAAAGCAGGAAATCATTGTCGACTGTGGGAGAAATCTTGCCCACATATACTGTGGTTTGTGGCTTCTCTGTGGCTGCAACAGAAGGAACAACAGGCCTGACAACAGAAGTAACCACAGGAGGAATACCACGAACTCCAGGAATAGGAGGTCGAGGAATTTGCGGCATCACACCCATTGGAGGCAGTGGACGAGGAGGAAAACCAGGGCGGACCATGGTCGGGTAAGGTCCTGGATAACGAGGAATTCCTGCAGAAATGCAGAAAACAACTATGCCAGCTTGTCAGAATATGCCCATGAAATTAACAGCAGTTAAATCTCTCCAGCATATACATCAATTTACAGGTGAAAAGAAGAAATATAACAAGAATGACCAAACGATGTTACCAAGCAACAAAAACATAAAGAGATGTGCAGCACAGGTTTGGCAAATAGCGCCAGCTGAACAGATAACCTGAGGGAATGGAGAAAAGCATGATATGTTTCATAATGCACAGATATGTAAGGTTGTGCTTACCTTAATAAATTTCTGTGTACATAATCTTGAGAAGTAATCCCAGGTACTAAAGGGTGATATTCAGCATTAGTGAGACACGATGAGCAGCTCACACCATGGTGTAGTGATATCAAGACTAAAGATATTTCGTTATATATAAAGCTTCTTAACAAAGAAAGATATGATAACAAACATGCATAAGGCAATTTAAAAAGGAAAATTAAGCAATCAAATAAAAAATGAAATCAAAAGCAAACATTGTACCTTTGGACATTATTGCAACGGGCACTTTAGATGCAATACATGTTCCACTGTCAAGGAAATTATCTATAAAGGCCATTAGGTTAATAAACTTTAATCTTTCATGTAGCAAAATCTTCATATGCCGCATATAGTAGCTATAGGATAAATTATCAAAGATTTTCTCTTTTTTTTTTTTTTTTTGCACATATGAAATCCCACTCAAATATTGTGACTTGGGAAAAAAAAATCCTGAAGACACTGTGTCGAGAGAATTTAAGCATACCACTTAATGGAAGAGATCTTTCAAAAGTCGCAAGAGGAAGCCTGCCCGACCTTTTCTCACCATGACAATGCTGTAGGAGAAAATATTCTGTCATCGATATCAGATGCTTGTCTATTTCTATTCCCTTTTCCTTTTCTTTTTCCAGCCTCTCTCTCCCTCGTGCCCACCCACAAATTCCATGAAGAAAACCAATATAAGGTCTATAATCCTATGACGCTTCAAATTTTCAACAATTCAATAGTTATCATCAATTAATCACGACCCACATAATCAAACGAATGAATCACGACCACTGAGCAAACAGAAACATTCAAAAAATTAAAATTTTATCACAAATTCAAGGAAGAATAGAAACCCACCGGGCGGAGGAACTCCAGGAGGAAGCGCCATGTATCCATTGGGGACCTGCCCGTAAGCCATAGGAGGAGCATTCGGGGGTTGATATCTCATCGGAGGCGCCGAAACCGTGGCGGATCCGATCCCAGACGCGCCGCTCGGAATCATGTACGAGACCGGAGCCGAGACCCCAGGCGGCTGGATACCAGGGCTAGGGTTTTGGCTGAAGTTCACATAGGGGCTAGGATTTGGGATTGGGGAATACTGCTGCATGGGCGGCACTCCGAGAGGACGAAACGATGGGGCGAAGGATGGAGAAGGAGGCGTCACGAGATTTGGCTCGGGCTAGGGTTAGGGTTTGGCGTGGGGGTGGGGTTGGGATTGGGGGGATCGGGGTTAGGGTTTTCAGGCTTTGAAGGATTGGGATCGGGAATAGGGTTAGGGTTTTCAGATGCGGGGTCGGGCTTGTCGGGTTTGGGATCTAGGGTTTCGGGAGAGGAGGGGGAGACGACCGCCATTAGTGGAGCTTCAGGGAAAGAGGAGGAGACTGAAAGGCTTCAATCTAATGGAATGAGTGTCGTTGTTCGAGGGATTTCAAGAGAGAATTAGGCTACTAATATATGGGATTGGGGGTTGCGAGATTATCCGATATCGTTGGGTCGGATCTGAACAAGAAAATCCCGCATCCAATAAGGCAATAAGGTGGAATTTCCTGAGGATGGAATGAGGAAATTTTATAGTTGGGTATGGGCATCAACTATTGGCAGTTCAAGCCCGACCCGGATCTACACTGACGAGCAAAAGTTGTTCTGGTGTTATTGGCACGTGTGATGCCGTCATAAAAAGAACAATCAATATCTTTCATTAGCATGAAATTAAGATTTTAAATACTTAATGAATTTTCAAAATAAAATAATAAAAATCAATTAATTGATTAGTCAAATATTTAATTAAATAATTTTTAATTTAAATGATATAATAGGTGTCATGAAAACAATAAAAGTTATTAAAAAGTTGGAGTGATGTAATAATTAAATTTAATGGAAGAGTAATATAAAATGTGATGTTGGTTGTAAAATAACTTTTAAGTTTTTTATTTATTCAAAGATGTAATAAGAGATATGAGAATAGACCGTGAGACAACTATAAGAACTCAAAAGCCTGCAGTACAAGATAGTTGTTAATTTCAAAAAATTGTTAGATTTTTTCTAAAAGGAAAACATATTATATTATCACCATGCAGATAATTGGATAAATCTTAAATATACTCTGAAATTTTCAATCCAAATTTAAAATTTTAATAAATTCAATTTAATCAAAACTATCATAATTGTAAGAGCATGTCCTTGGATCTAAATGAAGGTTATTATAGTTGAAAGAAAGTTTACAGGGCCTACGCATGCAAGTGGAGAGAGAGATTATTAAAATAGTTATATCGTAACGTGTTAAAATCGTGCTACATTCAACTACTTTACTTCATAATTAGAAAAAACTCAACGTCGTAACTTGATTCGCTACATCCTCAATTCACGTCGGCATAAGATGATTCCTCCTAACATCACTTGTTTATATATTTTTATATCATCTTTTACCCTTCCTCGTTGTCGCCGCCGCCATTGCTCTCCCCTCAACCTTGACCCGCGACGCAGAGTAATTCGCGGGTCAATCTTGTTGGCCCAAAGGCCTTCCACCCTAGTTTGATGATGATTAACTCATGTAGTTATGTTTACTAATAATCTTGTGTTGTTTAAGTTTCAGATCATTAACCAAGATATTAGTTGGTGATTAGCTTCAACAAGGAGTTTAGAAGCTTTTCATGATGATTCCAGGGCCAAAACTTCAAGATCACACATTGCCTAACCCATGGATGGAGTTTTGGAGCAAGTCAACTTGAAAATGAAGATCATCAAGAAGACTTAGGTATCCATAGTTTAGTTTAGTGTGTTTTAGATCCATTTGTAAAGCTTAGTATAGTTGATATGCTCAAGTGCACAACACACAAAAGATTTATATTTTGGATTTGATTTTCATGAATAGTAGATCAAAACAAGTTTACTTTATTTCTATGTATATTAGATATGTTCTAGATATACATACATGCTTTAAACTTGCTAGACAAACTTATTTTGACTATCCTATTCATGTATTGAAAAATCAAGTTTGATAAAAATACAAGTTTTATTTTTGATAAAATTTGCAAGACTAAAAAATGAATTGATATGATTGATATATGTCTTGAAATTTTTATCACAAGTTTGTGTTTCAATACAAAATGTTAAAACAAGTTTGTGGATTTTTAGAAGACTTAAAAGATTTTTTAAAATATTTTTAAACTGTTTTTCTGACCCAGAATTCTGTTCCAGGCTTCAACCAGTCGACTAAGTCAACTGACCAAGTCGACTAGGCTGAAGTCGGTTAACCGACGTGCACAAATCTGTGCACGTTTGGCAGCTTTGGGACGGTCGACCGGGACGGTCGACCGGTCTGAGAGCAGTGCTCTCTGTTTGTTTGGGTCGACCGGGCCGGTCGACCGTGGTTGCCCAACGGTCACATTTCTGACCGTTGGCGGTCGACCGGGCCGGTCGACCGTCAGCCTGTCAGGCTGCCACATCAGCCTAACGGCTAGTTTCTGGTTTGGCCTATATAAACCCCATCTCTTGGGTTTTTGGCTAAGATTTTCAAGGAGAAAAATTTCTGATTTCTAAAGTGTTTAAAACAAGTTTTCAAAAGTGTTTTGGGCTTTAAACTTCCAATTTGATTTGTGTTTTGGGTTTTTGGAAAATCAAAGAAAACTAGGTTTTGGGGATATTGTATTGGTTTTCATTTTCTATCATCTACAAGAGATTTCCCAATTAGTTTTTCTTTGTTGCTTGTTTCCAAAAGCACCTTGTTTCCACACTTGAGCTATCATACTATCCTAATCTATTAGGATCCTTGTTTTGTGGAAAAGTAAGAAAAAGAGATTGTTTGAGGTTGTTGAACCTTTAGTTGTAAACACCCTTATTCTTGTTGTATCCCTCTTCGGTAGAGGTGATCGGGTGATTGATTTGCTCCCTCTAGAGAGAGGTGGAATTTGGTTGTAAACCCTCTTCGGTAGAGGTGTTGGTTGTTGTGGTTGTTTGGCTACGGGCCTACCCCTCGGTTGTGAGGTGGTTGTTTGAGAGAGGAGTTCGGTACTCCCGTGTTGTAAAAATCCTTCTCGGTGAAGATTCCCTCGGTGGGAGTCCTCGGTGGACGTTATAGTGGATTGGAAATCCTACACGGTGGTGTAGGCGGGGATGTAGAGCAAGGTGCTCGAACCTCGAAACATATCTTGGCCTTTGTGTTTGATCCACTTGTCTCTCTAACTCTCTCTCTTTACTTTTGTGCAAAGCATCATTCATTCATATTGTCATATCATTCATTACTTGTGTTGCCTTGCATTATTTCATATTGCTATTCATCCTTATATGCTTGGCATGATTGTGTGTGTGCCTCACTTGTACTTAATCAACAAGAGCTTCACATAGCACCTCAACCCATTCAAGGGGAATCAAGAGGAGTTAGTCCAGAGCCCTTTCACGGGGAATTCGGCTACACTTGTTGATTGTACTAAGTGTGTTTGCAAAATTTGCATTAGCTTCCGCATTTAGTGCATTTAGTTCCTAGATTAGCACTTACACCTATTCACCCCCCCTCTAGGTGTTTTTCAATTGGTATCAGAGCTAGTGCTTCTGATACTTAGGCTTAACATCCTAGGAGTGAGATCCATTTTCTTGCTAATCTATTGTTTGCATTTGCTTGTTTGCACACATATAGTTTGGACCCATGGCCCTCATGACCCCTCCTATGTTTGACATTTCTAGACTTGAGATTTGGAAGGTTATGATGAGTACCTATTTGAAGACCCTAGGTTTGCATGTCTTTCTTGCGGCCACCAAGAAATGCTATCTTGGAGATCGCAAGCATATAGGGGCCAATGCACAAGCCCTAGAGGCCATTAGAAGCACATTATCTAAAGATTATCTTTTACGTGTTTCTAACATTGATTCCGCCTTTGCAGTGTGGAATTTGTTGACAACAACCACCACCTCCGAGCTTCAAGTGCAAATCCAACAAGAAGAGGAGTCTAGTGGAGAATCCGACTCACAATACTTGATGGTCCAAGGGAATGACTCCCTTGAGGTACATTCGGAACCCCACTTAGATGATAGTGATGATTGCTCTAGTTCTTCATGTGATGATTATGATGCTCATGCCTTAAATGAAGAACTATCTATTGTTTGTGAAAAGTAATAGAAAAATATAAGATTTTAAAAAAGAAAAGTCTAGAAATTGAAAAAGAAAATAAATGTTTGCATTCTAGACTTGACAATGTTTTGCAAGAGAAGGTTGAGGTCTCTAATGAAAGGGATGCATTGAGATCTCAATTAGAACTTGCATTAAAAGAAAATAAATTTTTAAAATCTAAAAATGATTGTGAAACATTTTTGAAGAAAAATGAGAACTTGTCTTCGAAAGTTAATTTTGTTTTAAAAGAAAATGATTCTTTAAAATTAAGATTGCTTCAATTTCTAAAGATTTAGAAATTTGTTTAAAGAAAAATGAAGTTTTGCAAAATAAGATTGATACACATGTTTGCCATGCTAGGGTAGTATCACACACTTCACCTATTGCATGTGCCACCTCTTCTTTAATTAACAATGATATATCTATGCTTAAGAAGAGTGTTGATTGTTTAGGCTCCACTTTGAGCCAATGTATTGTTGGGCATACACGTTTGGAATCTTTGTTTCGAAAGAAACATGTTCCACCTATGCATGCACACCCATCACGGCATACACATGCTCCTCACGGTCACCATCACACCATGTATGCTCATGTGTACACTTGTGCACATTGTGGACGTAAGGGCCACCTTGCTAAATTTTGTTTTGATCGTATACATGTTGATAATTTAGTAAAGAAGTTTGTTTGGGTTAGAGAAGGTACTAACCCCCATGGACCCAATAAGATGTGGGTACCAAAGACCACCCCTCGTGTTTTTGATGTAGGTGTGGGTTCTCACATGACGTGAGAGTGATGATATCTTGGAGTGGATGCGTTCCGAGCTTCATGGAAATCAAATGGATGCATCACTTTCAAGGGAAGTTTGGTGGAGATGACCACCATGTTTTGGAGACAAGGAAAGTTGCCTTCTAGGTTTTGGTAACGATTCCTAACTCCTATTTATTATTTTCATGCTTTCAATATTCATTATTTATAGCATGTTTCATTGTTTAATGATTAGTATGTAAATACCATGTTTATTAGATCCTTGACATACATGTATAGTATTTGAGACACACATGCTTATATGTACCCATACTTAGTGTTCTCACTTTGTTTAAGCTATAATGTACATCATGAATCTATTACATGTGAATTTGCATAATAATCATGTCTTAGTTTTATCATGATGATTTTTATCTTATTTTTGATGCTTCATATTTTGAATATATGTTTGAATGTTAGTTTTCATTAAGACTAGGTATATACTTGTGCATATAGTGGGCCACAAATAAATCTATATATGTTTGGATTGAATGCTTATTTGAACCCATTAGATGTGCTAGTATAGTCTAGTTTTGATGATTCATACATTTTAAACTTGTATTCTCATTTTTGAATTTGTTTTATGATTGTGTGTTTCACTTCATGTATATGCGTATTTTGCCAAACTTTAAGATATACATGTATACCCTTGAGTCATTTGCCTTTCATGCAAATCTATATATGGACTCAATTGTGTTTAGGGATATGTATGTATACTTCATGTTTGACAAAACATACATATGCCTTGATATGAAAATTTGCTTTAATGAAAAATTTAGCTTTTTATGTTCTCATGTGTTTTTATTTAACTTCATGTATATGTCCATTTTATCCAAATTATTGTTATACATATACATCCTTTTGAGCCACATGCCTTCATGCATATATCTTTGTGGACTCGTTGTGTTTGGATATGTATGTATACTTTAGTTTGTATAGGACATACATATGCCTTGAAGATTAAATAGGTTTTAATGATTTTCATGTTTTCTTGTTTCAAGGAATTTTGAGCTTAATTGGAAATTTCATAATGCCATATCACACATTACTTGTACACTCACCATTTTTAAAATATTTCTCATGAGTATGTTTTCATGAGCTTGTATGGACTTTATTGAATATTGAGTGTTTTAAGTGCTATGTGATTTACATCTGTTTTATGAAAATTATTTTGTTGTATTCCTTACTTGAAGGATTTTGTACTAGTTAACAAAACTTTCTATTTATAACTAGTTACCGTATTCTTCATTTTGGTAGAGTTTTTCAAACCAAGCTTATTTTCAAATCTATTTTTGAAAACCCCTACCCTTTAAGGGCGGTTGGAAGGGAGATCATGTTCATGTATGCTTCACAAGTGAAAATCATTTAAAACTTGAACCATGATTGGGTGGTAGATTATATGAGATATACACTTGATTATTATTGTTGATTCAATTGATATCATTGAACTCTTTCAATTGGTATCAATTTTGACATTTTTGGTATACTCATATATTTGTTATGTATGCATGCTTCAATTTCATTGGTATCAATTTCTATTGGTATCAATCTTTCATACATATATATGTTTTATTTGTGCTTATTATATCCCTATATCTTTAAGCACAAAATCTTGTTTATGCTAGTGCTTGAGTTTCAATTTTGTTTCAATTGATTATTTTTAAATTGGTATCAAGCCTATGCATTACTTTAGTTGGTATTTCATAAAGGGGGAGAAAATTTAATTTTGTCTTTCAATTGGTATTTGTACTCCCTTACTTTATGATTGAAAATTTCATATTGGTATCATATGTTTAATATGAAAATTATTTACAATTGGTATCAAAATTTTGTTTAAACATTCAAAATTTATTATGTTTAATATCAATTGGTATCAAGATTTTTCATGTATTTTGTTTAAAATTGGTATCAATATTTTTCTTGTTTGTTTCCTTTCAATTGGTACCTTAATTGATTGTCACCCCTTATTGACCTTGTTTTTGTTTTAGACAAAAAGGGGAGAACATTGTTTTATTGTTTTGATTGACATAAAGGGGGAGAAAGAGTTTTTACCCCTCATTTATTGTTTTGATTGTTTACCCCTTTATTGATGATTGACAAAAAGGGGGAGAATAATTTGTGGTTTATATATGCATACTTATGTTTTTGCATATATTAAGTTTTATTGGTATCTAGAGCATCTAGTGTTTTGTTAATGTTTTATTAATTTAATTGGTATCTAGAACTTCTAGAATATGTTTTTATGCATGTTGATGCATACATGTTTATGTACATTCATTGCATATCTTTTATCTATTTGTTTATGCATGAGTTAAGGGGGAGCTTCTTTGAAGCTTAACCTATCCATGCATATATAACTCCATGAGTTTTGTCATCATCAAAAAGGGAGAGATTGTTGGCCCAAAGGCCTTCCACCCTAGTTTTGATGATGATTAACTCATGTAGTTATGTTTACTAATAATCTTGTGTTGTTTAAGTTTCAGATCTTTAACCAAGATATTAGTTGGTGATTAGCTTCAACAAGGAGTTTAGAAGCTTTTCATGATGATTCCAGGGCCAAAACTTCAAGATCACACATTGCCTAGCCCATGGATGGAGTTTTGGAGCAAGTCAACTTGAAGATGAAGATCATCAAGAAGACTTAGGTATCCATAGTTTAGTTTAGTGTGTTTTAGATCCATTTGTAAAGCTTAGTATAGTTGATATGCTCAAGTGCACAACACACAAAAGATTTATGTTTTGGATTTGGTTTTCATGAATAGTAGATCAAAACAAGTTTACTTTATTTCTATGTATATTAGATATGTTCTAGATATACATACATGCTTTAAACTTGCTAGACAAACTTATTTTGACTATCCTATTCATGTATTGAAAAATCAAGTTTGATAAAAATACAAGTTTTGTTTTTGATAAAATTTGCAAGACTCAAAAATGAATTGATATGATTGATATATGTCTTGAATTTTTATCACAAGTTTGTGTTTCAATACAAAATATTAAAACAAGTTTTGTGGATTTTTAGAAGACTTAAAAGATTTTTCAAAATATTTTTAAACTGTTTTTTGACCCAAAATTCTGTTCCAGGCTTCAACCAGTCGACTAAGTCAACTGACCAAGTCGACTAGGCTGAAGTCGGTCGACCGACGTGCACAAATCTGTGCACGTTTGGCAGCTTTGGGACGGTCGACCGGGACGGTCGACCGGTCTGAGAGCAGTGCTCTCTGTTTGTTTGGGTCGACCGGGCCGGTCGACCGTGGTTGCCCAACGGTCACATTTCTGACCGTTGGCGGTCGACCGGGCCGGTCGACCGTCAGCCTGTCAGGTTGCCACATCAGCCTAACGGCTAGTTTCTGGTTTGGCCTATATAAACCCCATCTCTTTGGGTTTTTGGCTAAGATTTTCAAGGAGAAAAATTTCTGGTTTCTAAAGTGTTTAAAACAAGTTTTCAAAAGTGTTTTGGGCTTTAAACTTCCAATTTGATTTGTGTTTGAGTTTTTGGAAAATCAAAGAAAACTAGGTTTTGGGATATTGTATTGGTTTTCATTTTCTATCATCTACAAGAGATTTCCCAATTAGTTTTTCTTTGTTGCTTGTTTCAAAAAACACCTTGTTTCCACACTTGAGCTATCATACTATCCTAATCTATTAGGATCCTTGTTTTGTGAAAAAGTAAGAAAAAGAGATTGTTTGAGGTTGTTGAACCTCTTAGTTGTAAACACCCTTATTCTTATTGTATCCCTCTTCGGTAGAGGTGATCGGGTGATTGGTTTGCTCCCTCTAGAGAGAGGTGGAGTTTGGTTGTAAACCCTCTTCGGTAGAGGTGTTGGTTGTTGTGGTTGTTTGGCTACGGGCCTACCCCTCGGTTGTGAGGTGGTTGTTTGAGAGAGGAGTTCGGTACTCCCGTGTTGTAAAAATCTTTTTTGGTGAAGGTTCCCTCGGTGGGAGTCCTCGGTGGACGTTATAGTGGATTGGAAATCCTACACGGTGGTGTAGGCGGGGATGTAGAGCAAGGTGCTCGAATCTCGAAACATATCTTGGCCTTTGCGTTTGATCCACTTGTCTCTCTAACTCTCTCTCTTTACTTTTGTGCAAAGCATCATTCATTCATATTGTCATATCATTCATTGCTTGTGTTGCCTTGCATTATTTCATATTGCTATTCATCCTTATATGCATGGCTTGATTGTGTGTGTGCCTCACTTGTACTTAATCAACAAGAGCTTCACATAGCACCTCAACCCATTCAAGGGGAATCAAGAGCAGTTAGTCCAGAGCCCTTCACGGGGAATTCAGCTACACTTGTTGATTGTACTAAGTGTGTTTGCAAAAATTACATTAGCTTCCGCATTTAGTGCATTTAGTTCCTAGATTAGCACTTACACCTATTCACTCTCCCTCTAGGTATTTTTCAAATCTGCGCGGTCAGGTTGTCATGGGGGTTGGAAGGGAGCGGGGAGCCCCTCCCGGAGTTAGGGTGGAGCCCCTGAAAAAAATTTTATCGATTTTTTTACGGATCTCATTTGTTCGTGCTCGCGATGAGTTTTGTTTGTATTTAGATCTAGAAAGTATTAGAAATCATTCGATGTCAATTGACGGGGTTATGTTGATGATGACGATGCTAATATAAGGATTGTGACTCATGATCGTAATTTTATGTAAGGACTGACTCAGAAATAGTATATTTTGTGAGGAATGCGATCATATCGCAATCCTAATAAAGAAGATTGCGACTGTCACGCTTCCCAAATTATGTTGGAGAGTCGGCGACGAGCGTCAGGGACATATATACGCGAGGAGAAAACCCCACATATACCCGCTAAGCCTAAATAACCTGAATAAATTATATAAATCAACTATAATAATTAATATCGCTGCAATAAACATATAAATTTTTACATAAAGATAGTGCTGTTTTGTGAATAATCAACAAAACAAACAACTAATGAGTCCAATATATACAGAGAATTAAAGAAAATTAATAGAAGGAAAGGAAAAACATGAACTGTACCAAAAAATCTAGGTGATCATCACAAGAGACTTCATACTTCTCAGATATCTGATCAGCAAAGTGAAATAACCTAGACCCTCGATATGCAAATTCAGGGGAGTCAAAAAACTCTCAATAAATGTGAAAAATGAGGGAAGGTGCACGTGCATGCGTCATGTGATCATACTATGATACTGCTATAAGAAAAGTACTGTATAAGAACAAACATGAATAAAACTGTAATTAAAAGAGAGTATAATACAATGTACTATCAATTAGCATATCCCAAGTATTACGAGAACATCTAACACATAACTTAAAGAGTAATGGAATCAATCTGTAATACAATCATATGTCAGGTATCTATCATATCATACAGGTATATAGCAAGTTAGCACACATAAAATATGGCGTATTATATTAATCAGTTGTTATTAATTATGTCAGCGAATACCAATTACCCCATATAGTAAACTCATCCCATACTACACTTACTACGCATATCATAGAGGACATGTATTATTGAAACTGATCGATTGGATATATTGTATGTGTTTTAAGTGGCTCACTACATACTTAAAACCATAACCTATACTTTTGGCGCTACACCAGACCCTACTGCTAGGTAGTCATGTAACAGGTCGGGTAATATGTATAACACGTATAAAAAGAAACAGGAACAGGAACATAATGGGGTGTCAGTCATTCCACGGGAACTCTGAAGGGGAACTCTCTTTTGGCTGCGCAAACTATATCCCAGGTCCACCCAAAATTCAGAAGTTGCCTCCTCCATCAATTTTCGCAATCCCGGTATAGGTTGTGTAATGATCATTTATTTATATTATTAAGATTAATTAAAGTACTGTTACTTAGATCACTTGGATAACTCGATGATAGTGACGGTAACAATATCAACAATATAGTCAGGATATCAATATATGATGTCAGTAAATAGGATAAGCAGGACGAAATTGTTACTCTATAACAATATATTCCCAACGACTTTAGCAATATGAATAATCGTTTAAATATCAGGCATAGTGAGTCAAGTCTTCAAAGTGAAATTATGACATTGTTCAGAACTATTAATCTGATTATTTTTTGATATTTTCATTACTTATGATTATTTAAGTACTTGTTTTAAGATAATAATCAATAGTTCCAACAATATAGTTCCTTGAAATTTATAATCACTTACTTAAAACAGTTATAGGAATTTCTATACTGACACAAAATGAGTAATTTAGAACAAACTATTTAACCATTCTATAAAAGAATTCAATTAGGAAAATTACATGATATCGGATGCCAGTTAATTAAATAAACCATATATTAATTAAACATTAAATAAAACATGATTTGCTAAAAAAATGGTAAAACACCCAAAAATAAAATTTAAAATTTATAATATGCCTTTTTCCTGAAATTTCGCTATTTATAATTACAGTTAATTATCTTCTGAATAATAATTATTTAACGACTTCAAACTATTTAATATTTTAAAATTAGAAATAATTCATTTAAATATATAAGTATCCACATGATCAGATGCATGCATAAACTGATTATCCAAAGCTTAATATTTACACATAATTAAATTATGAAAGTTTATAGTTATCAGAACGTCCGGATTTATTGAACAAATTTTAATTCGTCAAACATTAAATAAGTGATCAAAAAATATTTCAATAAATGATAAATAGATTTTGAAAAGATAAAGACACTCACTAAGCAATTCATTATATGTTTAATACATCTGAACATGAACAGAAATTAACAGGTGTGAATCATAATTAAACATGGATCATAATCATAATTTAAAAATAACATTTATTAAAGATAAAAGGGTCAAAACACTAACATTAGGTTTTTTTTTTTTTTAAATTTACTGGAGATTACATGGACCTCAATGCCCTGGATGGCCGGAGCTGCGTAGCTTCCGTCTCTGCGATTCTAACACCTCCAAAATTGCCTGAATTAGAGACTGAACGACGAGATACGCCCCAAAAATCAAATAGGTGTTTTAATAGGTCTGAAGGTTGCTGGGTGGGGTTCACTATTGGGTTTAGATACAATAACCCAACTCATTAAGTTTTTGGGTTTTGGTCTGGGTGACTGATATTAACGAGTCGGGTTTGGGGCTGAGAGAATCCAACATGAGACAGAGAGACAGAGAGGAAGAAAAAGAGAGTAGGAGAGAAAGCGAAAGCGTGAAAGATAGCAGCGGCGACGATGGGTGGACCTACCAAATGACGGCGGCATGGCAACGACAACCCGACCAGTCGATAATGGGTCTGGTCAGTCGGTAGTGCAGAGGAAGAGGGAAACGAGAAAGATGGAGGGAGGGAGAGAGAGAAGAGAGGGGGCATGCCATGGGGGATGGCGTTGGACTGCAGTTGGGTTGGTGACGAAACAAGTAAGAAGAAGAAGATGATGAAAGGGGTGGAGGTGCAGTTGATCGAGAGAGGGAAGGGAAGGTCGGGTGGTGATCGGAGTGGGCTCGGACAGTGGAGGAAGGTGGCATGATGAAGATAAAGGGTAGCATAATGGGCGGTGGTTGGTTAGAGCAAGGGGATGGCGATGAAGATGGAGGGAGTCGTCGGAGCGTGGCGGTAAGGCTACATGACGGTAGAGGGCATGCAGGCGGTCGTGCTCGGTGGCGGAGAAGGGTGTGGAGTACTGTGCGATGGCAAGAGCGGGGCTCGCGGAGGCAGTGTGGGCGGAGGTGAGGGGAAGGGAAGCTTTCAGTGAGGAAGAAGGTGGAGGCATGGGTCTCTGATAAGCTTCGAGGGGAGGCGAAGAAGGAGATGGGGGAGCGATGGTGGTGGCATGAGTTCGATGCATGCGGCGGAAAAGAAGGAGGAGAAATTATGAGGATGGTTGTGTGGCCATCAGCGTGACGGTGTGGAGCAGGGTTGAGAAGGCAGTTCCGAAGGGCTGCTGGGGAAGCGTGAAAGTGCAGGCCGAGTGGTGCTTGCGCACGACCATGATGTTGTTGGCCCAAGGTTACAATCACCCTTGTTTAGTGTATTTTGATGATTACAAAACATATTAGTTATTTGTACTAATAACAATTGTTGTTTAAGTGTGTTTCAGGTTTATCATCACACTAGAAGTACTCTCACTCAAATACAAGATTTTTAGACTCAAGACAATTCAATTTGGGCTCAAGTTGCAAATATTGAAGATCAAGTGAAGATAGCCCACCTTGAAGAATAGCCTTGAAGTTTTTTAGCAAGTTTGTAAGTTTAGAATGTTAAAGTTTGAATATAGGAAATTTGGCTCTAGGATTTGCACACACACTTGTTGCATGTATTTCCTATGTTTTGAAAAACTTGTTTAAAAAAAAAAAAAACTTGTACCAAAGCTTTAGTTTATGCCTTAGTTTATACCAAAGCTTTATATCTTGAAAAACTTGTTTAAAACATGTATATAAACTATTTTCTGCATAATACTTAGCTATAGGTATTTTCAAAATATTTTCACAAAAATTCCCTCTTCAAAACAGCCCAGTTTTCAGCCTCAGGCAACATCGGTCGACCGGCCCGGTCGACCGGCGTTGTGCCTGGACATGCACTGTTTGTGCATGTCCGTCGGTCGACCGAACCGGTCGACCGACAGAGAGCCTTCTGCTCTCGGGAAATTTCGGTCGACCGGACCGGTCGACCGGAAGAAGGAAACTGTGTTTCCTCCTTTTTGGTCGGTCGACCGGACCGGTCGACCGGGAGCCAACGGCTATATCCAGCTAGGCTGGCGGTCGACCGGACCGGTCGACCGCCAAGCCTGCAACACAGCAACGGCTCTTTCCTCTTTGGGATTTTCTGAAAAACTGTTTCTTTTTCTGTTTTAGCAGATTTTTGGAGAGTAGTTGGGGAGCTTTTGCAGGTTGAATTAGGTGAAAAGAAATTGTTTTTTAACCTATTTTCTAACCCTATAAATAGAGGAGAAGTCTCTCTTCCTCATTACTTAGAAAAATCCTCAAGTTTTGTTGTTTTCAAAAGAGAAAAGAAAAATTGTTTTAAGCCTTCAATTCCTACTCTTTCAAGATTGTTTTTCAGTTGTGTTTGATTCTCTATATCACTCTACAACTGAAGTTTTCTCACCACACTTCATAGAGCCAAAAATTCTATACTCATTCTATAGTGAAGTTGTAATTGAAGTGAGAGTGTTTGTAAAAGAAATTGAGAAAAGTGTAGTGATCAACTTGTGATCACTTTGTTCTTGTAATTCCTTCTTGTGGAGCAACCTCTTCGGTAGAGGTCCTTTGTACTCGGTGGAGCTCGGTGCTCGGTCTTCGGTAGACCCAATTGTAAAGGCATCCTCGGTGGATAGTGGAAACCCTTCACGGAGGTGAAGGCGGGGACTAGAGCAAGTGTGCTCGAACCTCGAAACAAATCATCTTGTTTGCGATTGCCTTTGCGTTCTTCTTGCTTTTAATTTCTATTGCTTTATATTGCCTTGAATTAATTGCTTGAGAACTAACCCTCTACTTGTAGAATCTTGTGTTGTTTACCTTACTTGCTATACTTGTTGTTTTACATTGTGAGCATTTCATCTTCATCATCATACTTGGCATTGATCGATCACATCTCAATACAACACGGTTGCATTACGCACCTCTAACCCATTTAAGGGGAATTGGGAGGAAGGAGTTCAGAACCTCGCAAGGGGTATTCGGCTCTTAGTCGTGTTTTGAGAGATCGTTGCATCACTCATTTAATTAAAGTTTAAAAAGATCACTAGATTAGCATTCACACCTATTCACCCCCCCTCTAGGTGTTTTTCAATTGGTATCAGAGCTTGAACTCTAGGATTTGGTTTAACAACCTTAGAGAAGATCCTAATTTGCTAATCATTTCATTCATATTCATATAGTAAAAATGGCCGATGGAATTAAGACCCCTCCTAAGTTTGATGGACTTAACTTTCCCATATGGAAGGTTAAGATGACCGTATTTTTGCAATCTCTAGGTAGCCGAGTTGCAAAGGCCGTGACTAAGTCCTTTAGTGTACCCCCGGTGACGAATCCACTTGGTCCGAAATAGAGACTAAGGAATTCGATGCCAATGCCAAAGCTCACTATGCACTTCTACAAGCCCTAAATGATGATGACATAGCTAGGGTTATACATTGCAAATCCGCATTTGAGATTTGGTCACACTTGATAGTCACTCATGAGGGGACCTCACAAGTTAAGAAGGCTAAGATTGACCTTCTTCGGTCTCAATATGAAACATTTAGCATGCTAGACAATGAAACCATAGATGATATGGTTACAAGGTTTACCAAGATTACTAATGGACTCTCTTCTTTAGGTGAAGATATCAATAATGATCAAAGAGTAAGGAAGATCATCCGGGCTCTTCCTCCTTCATGGGAAGTTAAAGCAACAACCTTGAAGGAACTCAACGACAATGAAGAGATGGAGCTTATAAGTCTCATTGGGAACCTCAAAACCCATGAGATGGAAAGGAAAGCAAGAGAGGACATGGCTCCTACCAAGAAGAAGACTATTGCCTTCAAGTGTCAATCATCACATTCCGACGAAGATGATGAAGAAGAAGATGACGAAGAGCTCTCACTTCTAGTCAAAAATGTTCGGAGGATGTACAACAAGGCAAAGTTTCAAGGTAGAAGGAGATGGCAAGGAGGCAAAGAAGAAAGGAAGATTGTGTGCTTCAATTGCCAAAAACCGGGACACATAGTTGCGGAGTGTCCGGACAAAGCAAAGCCCTCCACATCAAAGAAGCCATACAAGAAGAAGGCTATGAAGGCAACTTGGGATTCGGAGACCGAATCCGAAGAGGAGATAGACACCGCCAACATGTGCTTCATGGCTAATGAAGGCACAAGCAAGGTAACCTCTTCCCCTTCTCATAATGATGAACTTTCTATGGATGAGTTAGAAGAAGCTTTTGTTGAGTTGTCACAAAACTATGATTTCTTAAAGAAAAAGTATTTAAAAATGAAAAAGGAAAATGAATCTTTAAGTCATCAAGTTTTTACTCTTACAAAAGAAAAGGATAATTTAGTTTCCACCTTGACCACTACTAAAAATGATTTTGAAAAATATAAGACTTCTTGCAAGGGTAAGGCCCCACTAATTGATTCTAATGAAGTTTCCATGCTTAGGGAAAGATTAGACTCATTAAGTGTTGTTTTGAAAAATTGTGAATTCGATAAGAAAAGGATTGAGGTTATGTTTCCTAAGAAACAAGCCCCAAAGAAAAATGCTCATGCTCATGTTCATGTTCATGCTACACAACCTAAACAACATGGCAAACCCCAAAAGCATGCTCACACTACTACACATACACATCATGCATTCATGTATAGAAAAGTGTACTCATGTTCACATTGTGGGCGGAAGGGACACTTAGCAAATTTTTGTTATAATAGACTAAGTGCATCACATCATAATGTTTGGGTTCGTAACACTAACTTTCAAGGACCCAAGAAAGTTTGGGTACCAAAGTCAACAATTATTTTAAATGATGTAGGTACTTTCCAAAGCCCAACGACGTAGAGGTTTGTGGTATCTTGATAGTGGTTGCTCAAGACACATGACTTGGGACATCAACAACTTTGCAACCCTATCAAGATATCATGAAGGTGGCACCGTCACCTTCGGAGATGACGCCAAGGGTAAAATCATCGGTATTGGTAATGTAAAACTTGGCACCTCTCCTTTAATTGAAAATGTGGTTTTAGTTGATGGCCTCAAGCATAATCTCTTGAGTGTTAGTCAACTTTGTGATAAAGGTTTTGATGTAGTTTTTGACTATGTTGCTTGTAAAGTAATTGATAGAACTTCCAATGTTTGTGTATTTTCCGGTTTTCGTGAAAGCAATGTTTATATGATTGATATGTTAAATATGTCTTGTAATATTACTTGTTTAAAAGCCCTCGATGATGACTCTTGGTTGTGGCATAGGAGATTAGGGCATATTTCTTTTGATCATATTTCTAGATTAAATTCAAAGGAAATGGTGAAAGGTATTCCTTCATTGAATTTTGAAAAGGACCGAGTTTGTGACTCATGTCAATTTGGGAAACAAACTAAGTCTTCTTTCAAGTCAATTAAGGATATCATGACATCACGTCCTTTGGAATTAATCCATATGGATCTATTTGGCCCAACACAAACAAAAGTCTAAGTGGGAATAGATTTGCTTATGTTTTGGTTGATGATTTTCAAGATTTACATGGGTTTTCTTTCTTGAACATAAAAACCAAGCATTTTCGTATTTCCAAACTTTTAAGAAAAGAGTAGAAAAAGAAAAAGATTCTTTGATTTTGAGAATAAGAAGTGATAGAGGAGGTGAATTCATTAACCAACCCTTTACCACTTTTTGTGATGAACATGGAATAAAGCATGAACTTTCTTGTCCTAGAACTCCACAACAAAATGGAGTAGTTGAACGGAAAAATAGAACATTACAAGAGATGGCTAGGACAATGCTAAGTGAATACGGTCTACCACATTATTTGTGGGCCGAGGCCGTTAATACATCATGCTACATATCAAATCGTGTTTTCTTGTGTAAAAATACTACTAAGACTTCTTTTGAAATGTATTTTTCTAGAAAACCTAATGTTTCCTATTTTAAAGTTTTTGGTTGCAAATGCTTTGTTTTAAACACAAAAGATAATTTAGGAAAGTTTGATGCTAGGTCTTATGAGGCTATTTTTGTAGGTTACTCAAACACTAGTAAGGCTTATAGAGTTTTCATTAGATCATCTTTGACTATTGAAGAGTCTATTCATGTTAAGTTTGAGGAATCTAACAAGTTTGTTAAGAATGTTGTAGAAATAGATGCCTTGCATGAAGGCTTGGAGAAAGTCACCTTGGAGGATGCTTCTACCATGGGAGACAAGCCAAAGGATGATGATGGAAGTGAAGCCAAAGTGGAAGAGGCCCAAGGAAATGAACATCAAACAAATGAGGTGGAGCCTACTCAACCACTACCTAAGGATTGGAGATTCAACCCTCATCATCCCAAAGACCTCGTCATAGGTGAAGTATCAAAGGGGTAACTACTCGTTCTAAAATTCAAGATTTTTGTGGCCACTTTGCATTTATTTCACACATTGAACCCAAAAATGTCCTCGAGGCCGAGGCCGATTCATATTGGTTGCTAGCTATGCAAGAAGAGCTCAATCAATTTGAGCGCAACCAAGTATGGCACCTTGTTCCTAGGCCCCACGATAGACCAACAATTGGTACTAAGTGGATCTTTAAGAACAAGTTGGATGAATCGGGTAATGTAGTTAGAAACAAGGCTAGGTTAGTTGCCCAAGGTTACACTCAAATCGAAGGGATCGATTTTGAAGAAACCTTTGCACCCGTAGCACGGCTTGAAGCCATACGGATGACACTAGCATTTGCCTCATATAAAGATTTCAAATTGTTTCAAATGGATGTTAAAAGTGCTTTTCTAAATGGTTTTATTGAAGAGGAAGTGTATGTTGAACAACCCCCGGGTTTGTTGATCCTACACATCTGGATTTTGTTTTTAAATTAGACAAAGCTCTTTATGGTTTAAAACAAGCCCCTAGGGCTTGGTATGAAAGATTGTCTTCATTTTTGATTTCCAATGGTTTTAAGAAAGGTAAAATTGACACAACATTGTTTACAAAACATGTAGAAAAAGATATTCTTATTGTGCAAATTTATGTAGATGATATTATTTTTGGTTCTACTAATGAATCTCTTTGCAAAGTTTTTGAGTCATGCATGAAGGATGAATTTGAAATGTCTATGATGGGGGAACTCAACTATTTCCTTGGACTCCAAATCAAGCAAAGGAAGGATGGGATCTTCATCAATCAAGCCAAGTACACAAAGGAACTAATCAAAAGATTCGGGCTTGAAGGATCAAAAGTAAGCAAAACTCCCATGGCAACAACTACCAAGCTTGACAAGGATGAACAAGGTAAAAGTGTAGACATTAAACTTTATAGAAGCATGATTGGTAGTTTGCTTTATTTGACGGCTAGTAGGCCGGATATCATGTTTTCCGTTTGTTTATGTGCACGTTTTCAATCATGTCCTAAGGAATCACACTTAATAGCGGTAAAACGCATAATTAGGTATCTTAAGGGCACAATTGAATTGGGTTTGTGGTATCCTAAAACCGGATTATTTGAAATGAAGAGTTTTTCGGATGCCGACTATGCGGGTTGTAGGGTAGATAGGAAGAGCACAAGTGGAACATGTCAATTCTTAGGTAATTGTCTTGTATCTTGGTCTTCCAAAAAGCAAAATTCGGTAGCCCTATCAACCGCCGAGGCGGAGTATGTTGCGGCCGGAGCTTGTTGTGCACAAGTTCTTTGGATGAAACATACTCTCCTTGACTATGATTTACATTTTGATCATGTTAAGATTTTTTGTGATAATACTAGTACAATTCACATATCAAACCAAGCACATTGATATTAGGTATCATTTTCTTAGAGATCACTTTGAAAAAGGTGATATTGATATTGACTATGTTTCTACCGATTTTCAACTTGCCGATATTTTCACTAAACCTTTAGATTATGCAAGATTTTCCTTTATTTGTGGTGAGTTGAATGTATGTATGATTGATTCTTAAAATGTTTTTGTTTTGATATGTTTGTGTTTTGATATGTTTTAACCTTTTTGATGTATGACAAAAAGGGGGAGAAAAATATATAAGTTGGAGAAAAAGAATATAAATTGATTAAAATTGTTGGGAGAAAAATATACTAGTTTGAATATACTTAGATTGTTGAAAATAATAAATTTGTTCAAGAAAAATATATAAGTTTGGAGAAAAAGAATATAAATTGATTAAAATTGTTGGGAGAAAAATATACTAGTTTGAATATACTTAGATTGTTGAAAATAATAAATTTGTTCATTATTTGGTTTTCCTTGACAAAATTTATGGTGATGACTTTTTCAAATGCTTTATGTTTGATTTCATAGTTTTTCATATTCATGATAGATACATAGCATTGTTTGAGGGGGAGCTTTCCAAGCTTTTTCCTCTTTTTATTTGTTTAATAACTATATGTTTTGTCATCATCAAAAAGGGGGAGATTGTTGGCCCAAGGTTACAATCACCCTTGTTTAGTGTATTTTGATGATTACAAAACATATTAGTTATTTGTACTAATAACAATTGTTGTTTAAGTGTGTTTCAGGTTTATCATCACACTAGAAGTACTCTCACTCAAATACAAGATTTTTGGACTCAAGACAATTCAATTTGGGGTCAAGTTGCAAATATTGAAGATCAAGTGAAGATAGCCCACCTTGAAGAATAGCCTTGAAGTTTTTTAGCAAGTTTGTAAGTTTAGAATGTTAAAGTTTGAATATAGGAAATTTGGCTCTAGGATTTGCACACACACTTGTTGCATGTATTTCCTATGTTTGAAAAACTTGTTTAAAAAAAAAAAAAAACTTGTACCAAAGCTTTAGTTTATGCCTTAGTTTATACCAAAGCTTTATATCTTGAAAAACTTGTTTAAAACATGTATATAAACTATTTTCTGCATAATACTTAGCTATAGGTATTTTCAAAATGTTTTCACAAAAATTCCCTCTTCAAAACAGCCCAGTTTTCAGCCTCAGGCAACATCGGTCGACCGGCCCGGTCGACCGGCGTTGTGCCTGGACATGCACTGTTTGTGCATGTCCGTCGGTCGACCGAACCGGTCGACCGACAGAGAGCCTTCTGCTCTCGAGAAATTTCGGTCGACCGGACCGGTCGACCGGAAGAAGGAAACTGTGTTTCCTCCTTTTTGGTCGGTCGACCGGACCGGTCGACCGGGAGCCAACGGCTATATCCAGCTAGGCTGGCGGTCGACCGGACCGGTCGACCGCCAAGCCTGCAACACAGCAACGGCTCTTTCCTCTTTGGGATTTTCTGAAAAACTGTTTCTTTTTCTGTTTTAGCAGATTTTTGGAGAGTAGTTGGGGAGCTTTTGCAGGTTGAATTAGGTGAAAAGAAATTGTTTTTTAACCTATTTTCTAACCCTATAAATAGAGGAGAAGTCTCTCTTCCTCATTACTTAGAAAAATCCTCAAGTTTTGTTGTTTTCAAAAGAGAAAAGAAAAATTGTTTTAAGCCTTCAATTCCTACTCTTTCAAGATTGTTTTTCAGTTGTGTTTGATTCTCTATATCACTCTACAACTGAAGTTTTCTCACCACACTTCATAGAGCCAAAAATTCTATACTCATTCTATAGTGAAGTTGTAATTGAAGTGAGAGTGTTTGTAAAAGAAATTGAGAAAAGTGTAGTGATCAACTTGTGATCACTTTGTTCTTGTAATTCCTTCTTGTGGAGCAACCTCTTCGGTAGAGGTCCTTTGTACTCGGTGGAGCTCGGTGCTCGGTCTTCGGTAGACCCAATTGTAAAGGCATCCTCGGTGGATAGTGGAAACCCTTCACGGAGGTGAAGGCGGGGACTAGAGCAAGTGTGCTCGAACCTCGAAACAAATCATCTTGTTTGCGATTGCCTTTGCGTTCTTCTTGCTTTTAATTTCTATTGCTTTATATTGCCTTGAATTAATTGCTTGAGAACTAACCCTCTACTTGTAGAATCTTGTGTTGTTTACCTTACTTGCTATACTTGTTGTTTTACATTGTGAGCATTTCATCTTCATCATCATACTTGGCATTGATCGATCACATCTCAATACAACACGGTTGCATTACGCACCTCTAACCCATTTAAGGGGAATTGGGAGGAAGGAGTTCAGAACCTCGCAAGGGGTATTCGGCTCTTAGTCGTGTTTTGAGAGATCGTTGCATCACTCATTTAATTAAAGTTTAAAAAGATCACTAGATTAGCATTCACACCTATTCACCCCCCCTCTAGGTGTTTTTCAGATGTTGCACCAGAGTGGAGAAGAGGGGAGAGTAGTGGCATTATACGTGGCTAAGGGGTCGGATGTGGAGAGAGTGAGAGGACGAGTTAGGGTTTTGAGATGATGGAGAGGGGGCTGACGGCTTTTAGGGTTTCAGAGTGAGAAAGAAGAGAAAGAGGAAGATGATGTGGGATATAAGGGAGACAGAAATGGTCGAGGGTTTCTTGGGGCCCAATGAAAAAAGAAAGAAAAGGAAAAATTGGGAAAGAGAAAAAAGGAGATGGGATGTGATTTTTGGGCAGTTTGAATAGAATATAAAAATACATGAAATGAAAGAAAATGAAAATACGTGGGCCTGGGAAAATATTTAATAATAACAATAATCATAACAATAATATTAATAATAACAATAATACTTTATAAGGTTAATACTAATAATTAAATAATTAGTAAAAATAATAATATGAATGTCTGCTAATAATTATTAATAATAACTTATATTGGTAAATGATTTAACCTCTTAATACAGAGTATACTAACAGAAATTAAAAATAAGAATAGCCAGTTAATAAATAATAATATAATGATAAGCATAGCCAGATAGGTATTTAACATACAATTCAGTATCATTAATAAGGGATATTACAGCGACCATGATCGCAATTATCACAAAAACTCAAAAACAGAACTTTTTTTTGAGGACTGCGACCATGGTAATGATCCTCATAAAGATTGAAATAAAGGACATTTTTTTGAATATTGCGATCAAGATCACAATTCTATAAAGATTCAGAAACATGATATTTTTGTGAGGATTACGATCATGATTACAATTTCAGAAATAAGACATTTTTTGTGAGGACTGCAACCACGCAGTCTTAAAAAATATAATTTTTTTGTGAGAACATGGATCATGATCGCAATTTTGTATATACCAGCAGTTAGTATTTTCGAAATGGTTCGCTTTTTCGAAATGATTAATGCGGGGCATCACGTCTTCGCCACTGAGTAAAACTTCTACGTTTGACACATGAGCGTACGTGATTGGTTTAAAAAAGAAGTGGCTGAAGCGAACAAAATTATGAAGCTGAGTTTTTTTTTTTTTTTCCTAATCACAATTTTTAAAGTTTTATGTAACAATTAATACAATTTTAGTTAGGCGGAGTTTGGAAAGGTGAAGCTTGGACTCTTGCATAATGGTATTTTTCTCATTCTATTTTTTTAGGTGTGTTTTCAGCATCATTTAAATCGAAATTTTTTATACTATTTTAAAGTCACTACTATCACAACAAAACTCTGAATTTGTGAGGTTAGTATTCATGTTTTTATATTTTAACAATCAATCTTATAAGAAATCATAAAGCACATTATCTGGAAACTTTCGAGTAGCATGGTAGTACAATTATTCTTCCAATTTCAATCAAGTAATCCATCAAGAGTGAGATAGAGATTCGCCCTTTCCAATCTCACGCTAGTAGCTTGAATATCGTCTATGTACTTTTTTAAGTAACTTGTCATGTAAGTGCATTGTAAGGCATTTATAAAATATTTAAAGATTTAACTTTCTAAATTCCTAATCCTTTATGTATATTTTTCCTCCAAATAAATTATCTATGAGTCAGAACAAAATCACAACAGTTCTGTCATTGTAAAAGAAATCATATCCGCATACATCTTATATGCCTCTCACTCACAGGAACCACCATCCGTCCTTTTCAGTCATTTAAAAAACAAGGAGTCCCTTCAGTGACATTTTGGTCAGGTCTTAAGTTCGTAAGAGCTCCGCTCAATTACCTCTCGCGCGTGTGACATTGAGTACCTTCATGCGTCTTTTAACTATCAAAAAAAGAGAAAAAAATTAACAGGGTAGTTGACTAGTTGATTAGAAATATTTGAAACTGACTATAGTATAGTTTAGAAGAAGTACCAATATTTTGTATCATTGACAATTCAGAAAAGTATTTTGATACATACAAACAGAGCTCCATGTAATATTTTCACATTAAACCAATTTTTTTTTTTTTGAAAGCTAAAAAATGTAATCAGGTTAGTTTATATTATTTCAGAAAAGTACCAATTATGAAACTTGGAAATCTGACAGCTCTTATAGCCATAGGCAATACATTTTCAAGAGATTTTTTTATTTTTTTATTATCGAAGACTTCAAAGAACCAACGGAAACTGAGATGCATGTCTTTCATTTTAATTACAACAATTAGATTATATTCGAATTGGATTTTCAAAAAATTTATCCTCTTAGAATCCTAATTGGACCGAGACTCTAATATGCATGTGTTTCATTTTAATTACAACTATTAGATTATATTCTAATTCGATTTTCAAAAAAAATTATAGCTCAGCAAATTTCTTTTAGGGTTTTTTTTTTCCTATAAAAGGAATAAAACAGAGAATTTGTATTAAATAATGTATTGTATAGATAGCTCCTCCGTACATATATATCACATTAGAGTATTGACCATTGGATTAATTGGACTACCATCCATTATATTTTATGATTTCTATCATAAGAGAAATTCTAATACCCAATCTCTTTCTTTTTCTCTTCAGGGCTCCCTTCTTTTTCCCTCCTCTCGCGTCCCCCCTCTCTCTATATAAACTACCCATCTCTAGAGCACTGCGTCCTCCATTGTTTCGCTTTCTCTTGGATCGAATTTATCAAATCTCCTACAAAAGAGAGATCAAAGATACGGAAACTGGGTGAAAGAATTTCCCAACGATTTTGATTCAGGAAATCAATGTGCACTCAAAGAGAGGTAATAAACCTAACCTTCAAAGATTTTAGTTATTTCATTGTATAATTGTAATATGTTTTACTGCGGATTTTTCTTTTTCTTTTTTGGTTAAAATTTCAAGTCAACATTTGATTATTTCAATGGCCCAATTTTATGGGCTTCGGTTATAATATATGTTAAGGATTGTGAGTTTGTTGTATTTTTGTTTATGTGATTTTCCAATCAGCATGTAGAATAAGATTGTGTCAGTTTCTTTCAAAGGCCTAAATATATGAGGTACATAAATTCCTTTATTTCTAATACCAAAACTCTATGCATTTGGGTTGCATAAAGTGTTTCGCTAGTATAGATTATGAATCAACAATGTGAATAACCACAACAGTCTTCAGGGTGATGGGTGCAATATTTGCTAGAAGAGGATTATTATCACACCAATGAAGGAGCAGAATATGGAAAATGTGAAAACAAAAATGTCGCCGTTAATAGAAGTAGCATAATCTTTGCCTAACAAATTTGCCAGGGCAGGCTTTTTCATGGCAATAGTGGGCAGGTTTCGTGAGGTCTAATCTATCCGACTGTTATAAGCAAACGAAGGTTAATGACCATTTTTTTCAATTAAAGGGGATCTCGCCTGATCAATCTGTTCAGGTTAATCACCAATGCAAATGACCTTTTCCTTATCATCTGTAAATGCAATATAATATATCCACTTACGGAAATATTTCTATCTTATCAAAGAATAATTAAGTGAATTAGTAAAGATTAAAATTTAACAAGATATATTGAAAAAAAAATCCATTTGAGCAGAAGTAAAGTTGGAATTATGTTTACTGGCAGTGGTGTACCCATATTAGATACGAGGAGGATTATCTTTACTAGTAGAGGTGCATCCAAATTAGATATAAAAACGATCATATCCGCATTATTTCCTTTTAGTAAATATAGAAACAGATATTGATATTCTAACTCAATATTTATATTAATCGGTTATAAGTTCAAATCCGGATTGGATTCATATATTTGCTAGATATAAATGCTAAAAACCGACCAAAAAAAAAGATGAGTTATACCCTTAATTTAATTATTTTTTTACATGAAAAACTATATAAGATATTATATATGAGTTGTCCTTATCATGTAGTACTTGATGTACTTATAATATACATGCATTTGGACAAATTTGGTATATTTGGATACACATTTATATATGTCAAATACTTTTACATTACCATATTTGTATCCATATTTTTGATGGATATCAGATACATGTCTACATTCAAAAAACAAACACAGAATAGAAACAAAGCAAATCATATCCAAGCGTAATAACCGTCACCTATGTCTAGATCCAAATTCTATAAACAAAGAGCATCCAGATATTGGCCATTTTACTTGGGATCGGGTCAACAATTAGTTGGTATTTTAAGATACTATTGCAAATGAAAAATGTAGAAAATTCAAGATAATTATCCAAATAATAAAAGTGATGAGAACTTTATGTAGAAAAAAAGGAATACCTATTTCATTCTCGTTGAAACTATTGCAAGAATCCCAAAGTCCCATCTAAAGCTAATGTGTGGGCAAGGCAGTGCACTCTCATTTCTTAAGATTTAGGTAAGGTAATCAGGTTTGGAAACAAGCCTACTCATATCAAATATGATAAACTTTCAGGTTTGAATTGTACATCTAAAGTTGACGTTGAATCTTTAATTGGTCTGACATTGCCATCAAAATTTGGACGAGCTACCGAGTGCATAACCACCCTTAGTTTTTGTATGTATTAATACTACAAGATGATTATCTTTAAAAAAAACAACAACATAATAGTCTCTCTTTATCCATGTTACGTCATGAACGGGCATTTACTACTCTTTGTGTGCAGAGAGAGAGAGAGAGAGAGAGAGAGAGAGAGTTACACGTGAGGTGTACCTAAAATGCGTCGTGTATTAACTGTTCAGATAATATAACTTTCCACACACATGGACAAGAATTCTAGAAGCAAGAACAGTTCTTTGAGTAGTTTAGGTGATGAGGGTGTTTAGCTTGATGCTGAAGACATCTCCAGATGGATCTTGGTAACACATCAATTTGCTACATTCTTTATATTTTAGATTTAGTACAAACTTCCTAAAGATAATACTCATACTATTGTTAAATTATCAATTAAAGAATCTATCATAATATTCAAACTATGGTCAGTTTATCAATTAAAGAATTTATTTTAATGGATTGAGTAGTAAGATTAAATTTGTAATTTCGTTGGGAATGAATGTGCGAAATTTACTGTATTATGGACAATTTACTTTTCTAATTCTAATAAGACTATATTAGAAGGGAGTGGATATTGCCACCCAAAAAATGAGGAAGGCACCCCCAAGATTAAGGCACCCCAAATTTTTTTTTGAAAATACTCAAATTATCCTCTTCTTCTTCTCCTCTTCCTCTCTCCCTCCCCCGACCGACGACCCTCCCCTCCCCGCTGGTGACCCTCACTCTCCCCACCGCCGTCCCCGCCCGCTCCGGCTCCTCCCCCTCCTCCCCGCCTCTTCCCCCAGTGACCCACCCGTTGTTCTGCCGGCGCTCCACCTCCTCCCCCCGACCTCCCCGACGTCCCCCTTCCCTGCGACCCCCTCTTCCTTCCTACCCCCGGACCTCCCCCACCCCTCCCTCCCTCCCCCAGGCCTGTTCGACCAGTCCGACCGAACAGTCTGTTCGGCCAGAGCGATCTCTGTTTGGCCAACTCCGACCGTATAGGTCTGGGGGAGGGGAGGTCTTGGGGGAAGGGGTGGCGGAGGCCGGGTAGGGGAGGAAGGAAGAGGGGGACGCGGGGAGGGGAGGCCAGAGAGGTCGGGGGGAGGGGGAGGCCGGAGGGGGAGAAGAAGGAAGAGGGGGGAGGTGGAGAGGAGGAAGGAGGGAGAAGGAAGTGACATTTTGGACTTTTCACCAAAGGTGAAATGGTCAAAGAATAATGGAACATTTGTAATTTTTTGGGGGGCTCTCTCATTTCTTGGGGTGGCAATATCTGCTACCATATTAGAAGGGGTAGTATTTAAAATGCAAATGATAAGTGAGAATTGAATCTGGATATGTGAACAACACTTGAACCAAACGTGATCCCCATAACTAAACCCGAGGTTTTCATAAAGATATATTTTGGGCATTTGAGTTTGACACGTCTCATACTCGCTTTATTTGCACTCTTTTCTTCTCTCTCAGTCTCGTTTCTTCCCGCTCTCTGTTACTTTTCTTCCTTAACTGTAACGCCCCGATCCCAATGATACGGGGACGTCACTGCAACGCATATACGTAGGTCAGATGGTGCCCCCACGTATATACGCTAAGCATAAGTACAACAAGTATCAGAGTACAACACAGAGCGTGGTATAGCAATATGCCAACTTACGAAATATAAATACAAAGTTACACGAGTTATGATAAGCAAAATCACTTTACAAGTGTCCTTTATCACAACCCAAGTCCAAAAAGAACGATATACAACCAAAAATACAAAAATGCTCACGTATGGATGGAGATCCGTGAACCAAAAAGAAGTGCCGGGCACGATAGATCTAGAGCTGGTCAGCCTGCTCTCCTAGATAGGCCAAGTCCTCTGTGGAAGGTTCTACTTCGTTCCAAGCCTCTGAATCTGAATATGCAAATCCAAAGGGTCAAGACATAATACAATAAATAAAAGATAGCCAAGTGACAAGGATCATGGATAGAGAAAATGAAGTAGTACTAAGTAACAATGCATGACAAGAGATGTAAACTAAATAAGATAAGGTCATATACAATAAACCTACAATTAACGTCTTATTATTATTACTTGTCTTACTGTGATATCTAGCTATGTGACCTAGCGTCCCAGAGCACATAGATCCATATCCTAGTATGACAAGGTTGTTATTGGAAACAGCGGTAGTATCGACGAACCATGTTTACAGTGGGTCCCGTGCATGCCCGGGACCACGGCCCAGTATTGTTCCGTTGCTTGAAGACGGAACCTGCCGCGAGGCTAACAGGAGGGTCTTATGTATGCCCTTGTCATGACAGGAAACAGGAAAGGGAGGAAGCACTCCCCTCGGTCCCCTGGAGTACCGCAGGTAAGACCGGAAATATAGTGCACAACCTAATACCACTGTAAACACGAACACATATCGATATTCCGCATATTTCCCCCTGTCCCCATGTGTAAGTTGGTGCATTTTATGTAAAAATCAAGTGTATCATGCTTTGTTTTAAGAGATGGCATGATAGGTGATGATGTTGCTATTTAACATGTCATGGAATGAATATATGCAATAACAAGTCATGAGGTAATAGGAGATACATCCATTCAGTTATATGTCATGTAGTGCTAGTATTGAAGCATGAACAAGCAGGAAATAATACACATGTAACAAGTATAGGTACCAAATTTAGAACAGAAATTAACTATGACACACAGCTAGAATTAGTCGACTAGGGTAAGGGTTAGTCGACTAATAGGGGTCACTAGTCGACTAACAGATATTTCAGTCGACTAGGTCTGTGATACAGAAAGTTGTGTTTTCGGGTCCAGGATGGATTAGTCGACTAGGTGGATTCAGGAGTCGACTAATATGGGTTTCCAGAGAGTTTATTAGTCGACTAATAATTGGGACAAGTCGACTGATGCTGTGTTTTCCAGAAAACTAAGTTTCAGCTAAGTGTTCTAGTCGACTAGGTCTTATGGCAAGTCGACTAATAGTGGGGAAAAACAGTGCACAGGACAGAAATTCTGGAAGTGTGTTTGATGCCTAAATTCATGGTTTTAGGTGATCTTTGTGTACAAGAAGTGTAGATACAAGTGCTCAAAGGCTAACACAAGTCTTGGTGAGAAATATGCTTACATGAGAAGGTTAGATTTGAGTATGATGACCTAAAAATAGGATTTTTAGTGTGCAAGTGTACAAGGATTCTCTACCCTAAGCATATGGGGTGTTAACTAGGTCTTGGTGAGTAAGAAACTCACTAGGACAGGTCAAATCTGAAGCTTGATCCAAGGAGGGAGGTGTTGGCTTCAATCCACAAGTTGTTGGTGAAGCTAGGGTTGAAGAGCTTGCTCTTGGAGTTGTCTTGGGAAGTAGTGGTTGAAATTTAGCTCCTTTGAAGAAGCCCTAGTGATCTTGAGGTGGAGATGAAGAGGTTGGGGTTCACTTGGAGCTAGGGTTGTTGAGGAAGAAGAAGATCTTGGAGAGTTTCTTCTCTTGTGAAGAAATGAAGGAGAAAGGGGAAATTTGCAAATGAATTGAATTTATAGTTTTGGGATCTTTGCAAAGAGGTTGGGATTATGATGGAAGTGGAGGGTTTTCTTGCAAAAAGAGGGAGTGAGGTGTCCCCTCCCATTGCCACTTGGCCGGCTGTGGGTGAGAGAGAGAGTGAGTGGGGTTAGGTGAAGGGTGAGTGGGAAATGAGGTGGAAATGAAGTGGAAAAGAAATTTTGCAAATTTTGGAAAAATGCCCGAAATTCAAGTATCTCTGATTGATCTGAAAATTTTACCAAAAATCAAGAAAAATATTGAAGACCAATGGTGAAATTCGTTTGAAGAAACACTGAGTAGATTTTTAATTAAAAATCCCGGAATCAGTAATTTACCGACTCCGAAAGAATTTTCATAAATTTATAAAAATCTCAGAAAAAGAGTATAAGTAGGAAATATGATTCTAAGCAATAAAGTCTAAAGGACCTTCTAGAAATTCCTAACAGTTTGGAAGATAAAAAAATTCGGAAATCGGTCAGCGACACTGGCCGACACCGGTTTTGAAGAAATTTATTTTAATTCCAGAAAATCCCAGAAAATCACATAAAATCCAAAATATTGGAAAATGATATTTGAAATTAAAATTGGTCAAATACGGAAGGTAAATCGAAAAAATACGGCCGAAAGACTGAATACGTAACTAGGCACGTATCCCGGGAGAGGGGTATTACAATCTACCCACCTTACAAAAATTTCGTCCTCGAAATTTCATAAGGTGAAAGATAACAGGAAAAACAACAGGTAGATACGGATACAAGGAAGGATAACGGTAGAGAAGAGTAGAAGGAAAAGAATCTTACTCAATCAGGATGTGAAAAGTTGAGGGTAACGCTCCCGGATAACGTCCTCACGCTCCCAAGTGGCCTCTCCTGGCGCGTGCCTGCTCCAAGACACCAACACCAATGGAATAGCCCTGCTCTTCAGTGTCTTGATACTCCTGTCCAGAATGGCCAACGGCTGCTCTTGGTATGATAAATCCGGTTGAAGCTCCAGCTCAGAATGATCCAGAATATGGCTGTCATCCCTGACATACCTCCTCAACTGAGACACGTGGAAGACATTATGCACCCCGTCCAAAGATGGCGGTAATGCCAATCTATAGGACACATCTCCCACACGATCCAGGATCTCGAACGGGCCAATATACCTCGGACTTAGCTTCCCACGAGTACCGAACCGGATAACTCCCTTGGTAGGTGATATCTTCAAGAACACATGATCTCCGGTCTGGAACTCCAATGGCCTCCTCCGAGTGTCCGCCCAACTCTTCTGTCTACTCTGAGCAGCCCTGAGATGATCTCTGATAACCCTGACTTTCTCTGTGGTCTGCATCAGGATCTCTGGTCCCAAAAGACTCCTCTCACCGACTTCATCCCAACAAATCGGTGATCGGCACTTCCTCCCATACAGTGCCTCAAAGGGGGCCATCTTAATACTCGCCTGATAGCTGTTGTTATATGAAAACTCAGCCAAGTGAAGATGGTCCTCCCATGATCCTCCGAAGTCAATCATGCAAGCCCTCAACATATCTTCAAGGATCTGGATGGTCCTCTCAGATTGTCCGTCTGTCTGAGGATGATAAGAAGTACTGAACTTCAGACGAGTTCCCAGACTCTCTTGGAGACTCTCCCAGAAATGAGATCTGAATCTGGTGTCTCTATCTGATACAATACTGACTGGAACTCCATGCAGACGAACTACTTCCTTCATATACTTATCTGCCAAAACCTCTGTCGACTGACCTACCCGGAATGGTATGAAGTGAGCTGACTTGGTGAGGCGATCAACGATCACCCACACCGCATTACTACCCTTGGGACTCCGAGGCAAAGCTGTCACGAAGTCCATGGTGATGTGCTCCCACTTCCATTCGGGTATCGGCAAAGGCTGAAGAAGTCCAGCTGATCTCTGGTGCTCGATCTTTATCTGCTGGCAGACCAAGCACTTGGCAACAAACTGGGCTATCTCCCTCTTCATGGCATTCCACCAAAAGTGCTTCTTCAGATCCTGATACATCTTGTTCCCCCCAGGGTGTATAGAATAAGCTGAGCTGTGTGCCTCCTTCAAAATCTTCTGTCTGACTTCCCCTTGGGGAACACAGAGTCTACCTCCAAAATACAATGCACCATCTGGGCGAATGCAGATATCAGTCCTCAGACCAGCCTCCACCTGAGCTCTGAAAGTCTGCAATCTGGGGTCCTCCTTCTGAGCTTCCTTGATCTCCTCTATCAATGTAGGCTGAATCTGCAAAGCCATGAGCTGCCCGGCCTTATCACCTCCTTGCACCAACATCAAATCCAACCTGATGAATTCCTGAATCAACTCCCTCTGCTGAGTAAGGTGGACTAGCACTCTGTTCTCTGGCATCCTGCTCAGTGCATCTGGAACAGTGTTGACTTTGCCTGGATGATACTGCAAGTCAATATCGTAGTCCGCCATAAGCTCCAACCACCTCCTCTGCCTCATATTCAACTCCTTCTGTGAGAATATATACTTGAGGCTCTTGTGGTCTGTGTATATCAACACTTTGTCTCCCAGAAGGTAGTGTCTCCAGATCTTCAAAGCAATATCACAGCTGCCAACTCCAAGTCATGAGTTGGGTAATTCCTCTCATGAGGCTTCAACTGCCTAGATGCATATGCTATAACATGATCATGTTGCATAAGCACACACCCCAGGCCTTTACCCGATGCATCACAGAAAATGACCATCCCTCCTCTTCCTGAAGGAGTCTTCAAGATTGGAGCTGAGATAAGCCTCTGCTTCAACTGCTCAAATGCTGCATCACAATCTTCTGTCCATATGTATCTCTCCCCTTTCCTGGTGAGCCTGGTCAACGGAGCTGCAAGTCTAGAGAAATCCTGGACAAAACGCCTGTAATATCCGGCTAGTCCAAGGAAGCTCTTTATCTCAGTCACCGTCTTCGGAACTGGCCAGTTCTGCACTGCCTGGACTTTACTAGGATCAACTGAAATTCCTTCTGCTGAAACTATGTGTCCAAGGAAAGCTATGCTGTCCAACCAGAACTCACACTTGCTCCTTTTGGCATGAAGCTGCTCCTGCTGTAGAGTCTGCAACACAATCCTCAAGTGCTCTGCATGCTCCTTGTCATTCCTTGAATAGATCAGAATGTCATCAATAAATACAACCACAAACTGATCCAGGTAAGGGGAGAATACTCGGTTCATCAAGTCCATGAAAACCGCAGGGGCATTGGTGACTCCGAAAGGCATAACTAGAAATTCATAGTGGCCATAACGGGTCCTGAATGCCGTCTTCGGAACATCCTCCTTCTTCACCCTCAGCTGATGGTAACCCGACTGCAAATCTAACTTAGAAAATACACGGGCTCCATGAAGCTGATCAAACAAATCATCAATCCGGGGCAAGGGATACTTGTTCTTGATGGTGACCTTGTTCAACTCCCTATAATCAATACAAAGCCTCTTACCACCATCCTTCTTATTCGCCAAGAGCACTGGAGCTCCCCATGGTGAAGTGCTCGGCCGAATCAATCCCTTGTCCGAATACTCCTGCAGCTGCTTCTTCAAGATCTCCAACTCCGTCGGTGCCATCCTGTACGGAGCCTTGGATATAGGAGCTGTCCCTGGAACTGTATCAATGGAGAACTCCACTATCCTCTCCGGTGGAAGTCCTGAAATCTCAGCAAAGACTCCTGGAAATTCATCCCACACTGGCACTCCCTTCAGAACCTCCGAAGTGGTCATCTGAATCTTCCTCTTAGCAGGCTTCACCTCTCCACTAAACTGGAACTCCGGCTGATGTGGGATTCTGAAATTGATCTTCCTCCCTCTACAGTCGATCACCGCATAGTACTGACTGAGCCAGGTCATGCCTAAGATTACGTCGTACCCCTTGGTGTCTAGTACGAGCATATCTATGGCCAAGGTCTTCCACAAAGCTCCACTGGACAGTCAGCACAAACTCTAGAAGACACAACTACCCCATTCCCTGTACTTATCTCCCACTTGTGGTCTAAAGCCTTAACAGGTATGGAATGAACAGCCACAAAATGGTCGGAGATATAACAGTGGGATGCACCCGAATCGAAGAGAGCGAGAACAGGTATAGAATGAACTCTGATGTTACCTGTAATCACCTCCTCTGAAGCCTCAGCCTCCTCTGCTGTCAGGTTGTAGGCCTGACCTCTGCCACGCCCTGCTGCTGTCCGGGCTCCCCTCTGCACTGGGCGAGCAACATGCGGCGGAGGAAGGGGAAGAGCTCTCCTCATCACTGGTCCCTGGTGCCTCTGCCCAACCGGCCCTGGTAGTGCTCTCTGTCCATTCTGCCCTTGAGGTGCCGGCAAGGTTTGGGTAGCAAACCCCACTCTCCTGTGTGGACAGGTCTCCACGGCATGGTCTCGTGCTCCACACACCAAACACCATCCGTTTGCCCTCCGGCAATTCTGCTGGGAGTGTCCTGGCTTCTGGCAAAAATTGCAGATAAGACCTGGTCGAGCCACCTGGTAAGGAACTGCCCTGAATGGTTGCCTGGCCTGGACCTTCGCTGCTCTGGATGGTCCTCCTCTGCCCACCGGCACAAACGGCCTCTTCATGGCCTGGTTCTCTAGCTTCTTCTGAAACCCACGCTCCACCTCTCGAGCGATGGTGAGAACCTCAGCATAGGTCTTCAGCTGCTGGGGCATCAGAAACATCTGGATCTCCATCTGTAAACCCTGCTGAAACCTGCTTGCCCTCTTCTCTTCATCTGACACCATGTAAGGGGCAAAGCGACTCAGCCTGAGAAATTCTGCAGCATACTCATCTACGGATCTGTCCCCCTGTTGAAGCCTGATGAACTGCTCCTCCATGTCCTTCTGAGCAGTGGCGGGAAAGAACCTGCTATAAAAGCTCTTGGAGAATGTATCCCAAGAGATAGGCTCCTTCAAGCGAGCCTCCTCTGCAAGCCACCAAGTCCTGGCTATGTCCTTCAGCTGGATCTTTGCAACCTCCACTTGGTTCTCTTTAGGCACCCTGGCGGCGTTCAGCAGATCGGTGGTGTCTGTTAACCACTGTTCAGCCTCCAATGGTCTCTCGACTCCCGTGAATACGGCCGGTTGCAGCCGCCGAAAGTCTGACACGTTCCCAGGTCTTTGCTCCTTCGGAGCTGCCAACTCCTGCCTGAGGAGCTCAGTCTGCTGCTGCTGATTCTCCATCTGCTGTTGCTGGTTTCCCAGCATAGTCTGAATGATCCTCAGGACATCAGCACCCTCTCCTCCTACGGGTCCATTCGGTACTTGCCCGACATTGTTGCGACCCGAGCGTCTCTCCATACCGAAAGGGATAAGATCTGGAATTGGAAACAAAGGGAAGGAGTTTAGGATACGAGGATCGAATCAAGGACGAAGTCGAGAAGGACTATATAACTTTGTACATTGTAGTTGGCATTAGCAAATCACTAGAATTTGCCACTTGGTTGTACTTTTAGGTTTGAGAGCCTAGGCTCTGATACCAACCTGTAACGCCCCGATCCCAATGATACGGGGACGTCACTGCAACGCATATACGTAGGTCAGATGGTGCCCCCACGTATATACGCTAAGCATAAGTACAACAAGTATCAGAGTACAACACAGAGCGTGGTATAGCAATATGCCAACTTACGAAATATAAATACAAAGTTACACGAGTTATGATAAGCAAAATCACTTTACAAGTGTCCTTTATCACAACCCAAGTCCAAAAAGAACGATATACAACCAAAAATACAAAAATGCTCACGTATGGATAGAGATCCGTGAACCAAAAAGAAATGCCGGGCACGATAGATCTAGAGCTGGTCAGCCTGCTCTCCTAGATAGGCCAAGTCCTCTGTGGAAGGTTCTACTTCGTTCCAAGCCTCTGAATCTGAATATGCAAATCCAAAGGGTCAAGACATAATACAATAAATAAAAGATAGCCAAGTGACAAGGATCATGGATAGAGAAAATGAAGTAGTACTAAGTAACAATGCATGACAAAAGATGTAAACTAAATAAGATAAGGTCATATACAATAAACCTACAATTAACGTCTTATTATTATTACTTGTCTTACTGTGATATCTAGCTATGTGACCCAGCGTCCCAGAGCACATAGATCCATATCCTAGTATGACAAGGTTGTTATTGGAAACAGCGGTAGTATCGACGAACCATGTTTACAGTGGGTCCCGTGCATGCCCGGGACCACGGCCCAGTATTGTTCCGTTGCTTGAAGACGGAACCTGCCGCGAGGCTAACAGGAGGGTCTTATGTATGCCCTTGTCATGACAGGAAACAGGAAAGGGAGGAAGCACTCCCCTCGGTCCCCTGGAGTACCGCAGGTAAGACCGGAAATATAGTGCACAACCTAATACCACTGTAAACACGAACACATATCGATATTCCGCATATTTCCCCCTGTCCCCATGTGTAAGTTGGTGCATTTTATGTAAAAATCAAGTGTATCATGCTTTGTTTTAAGAGATGGCATGATAGGTGATGATGTTGCTATTTAACATGTCATGGAACGAATATATGCAATAACAAGTCATGAGGTAATAGGAGATACATCCATTCAGTTATATGTCATGTAGTGCTAGTATTGAAGCATGAACAAGCAGGAAATAATACACATGTAACAAGTATAGGTACCAAATTTAGAACAGAAATTAACTATGACACACAGCTAGAATTAGTCGACTAGGGGTAAGGGTTAGTCGACTAATAGGGGTCACTAGTCGACTAACAGATATTTCAGTCGACTAGGTCTGTGATACAGAAAGTTCTGTTTTCGGGTCCAGGATGGATTAGTCGACTAGGTGGATTCAGGAGTCGACTAATATGGGTTTCCAGAGAGTTTATTAGTCGACTAATAATTGGGACAAGTCGACTGATGCTGTGTTTTCCAGAAAACTAAGTTTCAGCTAAGTGTTCTAGTCGACTAGGTCTTATGGCAAGTCGACTAATAGTGGGGAAAAACAGTGCACAGGACAGAAATTCTGGAAGTGTGTTTGATGCCTAAATTCATGGTTTTAGGTGATCTTTGTGTACAAGAAGTGTAGATACAAGTGCTCAAAGGCTAACACAAGTCTTGGTGAGAAATATGCTTACATGAGAAGGTTAGATTTGAGTATGATGACCTAAAAATAGGATTTTTAGTGTGCAAGTGTACAAGGATTCTCTACCCTAAGCATATGGGGTGTTAACTAGGTCTTGGTGAGTAAGAAACTCACTAGGACAGGTCAAATCTGAAGCTTGATCCAAGGAGGGAGGTGTTGGCTTCAATCCACAAGTTGTTGGTGAAGCTAGGGTTGAAGAGCTTGCTCTTGGAGTTGTCTTGGGAAGTAGTGGTTGAAATTTAGCTCCTTTGAAGAAGCCCTAGTGATCTTGAGGTGGAGATGAAGAGGTTGGGGTTCACTTGGAGCTAGGGTTGTTGAGGAAGAAGAAGATCTTGGAGAGTTTCTTCTCTTGTGAAGAAATGAAGGAGAAAGGGGAAATTTGCAAATGAATTGAATTTATAGTTTTGGGATCTTTGCAAAGAGGTTGGGATTATGATGGAAGTGGAGGGTTTTCTTGCAAAAAGAGGGAGTGAGGTGTCCCCTCCCATTGCCACTTGGCCGGCTGTGGGTGAGAGAGAGAGTGAGTGGGGTTAGGTGAAGGGTGAGTGGGAAATGAGGTGGAAATGAAGTGGAAAAGAAATTTTGCAAATTTTGGAAAAATGCCCGAAATTCAAGTATCTCTGATTGATCTGAAAATTTTACCAAAAATCAAGAAAAATATTTGAAGACCAATGGTGAAATTCGTTTGAAGAAACACTGAGTAGATTTTTAATTAAAAATCCCGGAATCAGTAATTTACCGACTCCGAAAGAATTTTCATAAATTTATAAAAATCTCAGAAAAAGAGTATAAGTAGGAAATATGATTCTAAGCAATAAAGTCTAAAGGACCTTCTAGAAATTCCTAACAGTTTGGAAGATAAAAAAATTCGGAAATCGGTCAGCGACACTGGCCGACACCGGTTTTGAAGAAATTTATTTTAATTCCAGAAAATCCCAGAAAATCACATAAAATCCAAAATATTGGAAAATGATATTTGAAATTAAAATTGGTCAAATACGGAAGGTAAATCGAAAAAATACGGCCGAAAGACTGAATACGTAACTAGGCACGTATCCCGGGAGAGGGGTATTACATTAACCCTAATATGACAGACAACATGGAGAGAGGGCGGACAAACCGAGTCAGGCATGTTATTTGTCTTTCTTGTTCAATGTCTTTCATTTATTGTTTTCAGTCTGAAATTTTTCCAAACCGGCACTTTCGATTACTTTATTCTAGATCCTAGTTTTTGGAGGTTGTTTAGGATAATACTAGAGGAGAAATTTTTTCACACCTTTGTTGCAACTGTAACTAGTTTAGAACTAGAAGCGAATCCTCTTTTCTATTCTTCTCTCTTTAATTTTTTCGTATCAATCTATTAAAAGTATGAAGGTTAAAACAAATAAGGATGGAAACATATAGATATCTACACTAGATGATTTTCTGTTTCAGTTGGTGTGTATATAAATCATGCAAATTTTGGGTCGTTTTTATATAAAACTCTAAAAGATACTTATCATTTAGAATATTGGATAAAAGAATCTTAACATTTATTCATGTTGTTCAAAAGGACATAAAAATCGTAGTTAAACCAGAATATTGATTTATCTCGCAAAATCTAATGGGTTACTTATTTAGTCCTCTTGCATTACTCTTGTGCGAAGACATACCATAATTTTTCATATTAGGTAAATTGGTTGTCTGTATCATAATATAATATCTATACTTATGCTTACATAATGTGGTTCTAGAATGGATATTGTCATTTACCCTCTCATTATAGTACTAGTAAGGCAATAACACTCTGAATTTTATATTATGTTCTTGATTCGAGATTTTTTTAATCATATATTTCACAAACCATGACCTCTAGTGAATTTTTTTTACACGCTGAAAAAGAAATTATTCATGAGTAAAAATCTTGTTTAATGGAATACTATCAATATTGATGCTTCTTATGGTTTTGAAGTTATTATTGTTGTTTTTAAGGTGTTTGGTTCCCACATATAACGCATGTACATAATTGTATTCTGCAGTTTTGTAACCTTGTTTCAAACTTTCGATAATTATGATGAACATTATTAAATCCTGAACTTTTTCTCGCATCAGATCACAAACATTTCCTCTGACTATAATTTTGAGTAGTCTCCTTAGATTGTCTTATCACTTTGACTAGAAGATGAGGGAGTTTTGTGTGGAAACAAGCTTATACTGGAGAAACGTAACGAGAATTTCGCATTAATACTTGTAATATGAGGAGAATATATGGGATTCCTAAAGAGAATGAGGAAGAGAATGGAGGCTCCTTTCCAAATGTTAGGCCCTCCTTGCAACTCGTAAGCTAGAAGGAGTCCATGTAATGTACAAATTCAAAGAGATGAGTAAAGCAAGTTGATGGGAATCCGTAGTTATTATTTTTTGTTTAGGCTTTTCATTATTTATTTTTAGGCTAGGCTCACATTTTCCTCTTTATTTTAGTCTCGTATCGGTTATTATGGGAGTTGGTTTTTATATGAGGCCTATATAAGGCCAAGATTTCAAATTATTTGGTACTTCAGTTGATTTAAAAAATCTTAAATTTTACATTGTAATTTTGCTTTGTAATTGAATCTTGGCATGGTGATGTGCTGAGCGGGAGAGCGATCTCCTTGGTGTTGAAGCTTAAATCAGATCTTATCCCTCAAAACCCTAATTTCTTCTCTCTTTCTTCTTTCTTTCATCTCCGTTCTATATCAATTTGGTATCAGAGCTATATTCCCGCTCGTCTTCTTCCAAGAAAAAATCTCTCTCTCTACAAAAAACCTAGCCTCCACCATAAACTTCCAAAACCCTAATTCTTCGTCAACCTCTTTCTCTTCTTTTTAGTTTAAAAAAATCCGAAACCCTAGATCGGATTTTAAAAAATAAAAATAAAATAAAAAAATCAAAAAAGGAAAAGAAAAGAAAAAATATTAAAAAATCAGTTTGACACTGATCATCTTCCCTACGACTCCAACCCACCTCGCTATCACACTGCCTCGCCTCCTCCAACTTCGCTGACACGCTCCACTGATGACTCGACAACGTCTTCATCACCGGAGCTTCACCTTATCAACAGTTCTCGCTGCGCCGACGTCCTGCTGTCCTCGTCTTCAACATCGTCTTCGTCTTCAGCTGCTTCGCCTCCTACCATCGCCGATCTGATCGCGGGAGTTCCAACACCCCACCCGCCATCGTCATCTTCATCACAGAGTCCATGCCACCTTCTATATCTCCACTTCATCGAGATCTCCTAATCGTGATCCTAGATCCCGCTGCGTCGCCGCCATGACCTCGATCTCATCTCTTCCTGCACATCTCATCTCCTCGTTGTCTCCTTCTATGAAACCCATCGTTGATTGCAGATCTATGCTCGCCACTTGCATATCTCTGTCTCACCATCTTCTCTGTCGTTGCATCACCAGTACATCACGCAATCACCGCCCACCATTGCCGGTGCCCTCGTCACCTTCCTTCCCAACATTGTCTTCTCCATGTCACCGCCAGGGTCTCAACCCAAAGTATCAGGGAGAGAGAAGAAAGGAGAAGTGGGTTCGGGTTACAAAAATTTGGTTTTAAGTTAAGCTGTTATCAAATGGGTTTATTTTTAACCGGGTTTCAATCGGGCAATCCAATCAAACTTGACCTGACCTAATCTTGATCCATTTAGCCAACTGAGTCAGCCATTCCCAAGTCAACTTAGCCAATCACATAATACCAACACCGCGAGCCAGTTCAGTCAGTCAATTCAGCAGACTCGACCGAGTGAAGACTGAGCCAACTTAGTCTCATTCACAGAAGTGTACAATGACAGTCCATAGCCCGTTTCAGGCCCGTTTGAAGTTCGATTCGAGTTCCTTCTGAAGCTTGAATCCGCAGCTGAGTTTTTGCTTTCGGGCAACAAATCTGACTTCTACAAGCCTTTGTTTTAGGCCATTACTTGGTATCGATATTTTTTCAAGCGCTTTTGGGTACTCTCTAAACTCACCTCTCATTATTATGATATTTTGCCTATCTCTTGTATTTTTGTGGTGATTGTGTGTTATATTTGCTGCTGTTAATTGACTTTTATTACTGTTTATTGTATATTCACTTTAGGAATCATTTTCTGCATCGTTATTTTAGAAATCATTAGGAAATTTTGCAGTTGATCATATAGTGCACACGTCTAGTTGCATCTATGTGATTGCGTGTATTGCATAGTACATCCTTTTTCGTAGTGGTGAACCTATTCTCTTGATTATTTAGATATAGAGTCCAAACTAGATCTAATCCTTAAAGAACTTCAAGTCTTAAAATTTAGGATTGAAGGGTTAAAAATAAAAATAAAGAGGAGAGCTCAAGAGATGACACTAGAGATAGGAGAGAGGAGAACACCAATAGATGTAGGTACAAAGAAGATGACATAATCCGTAGGATTATAATAAATAAATCCTCTCACATTTAACAGTGTTTTTGACCCGAAGTTTTTAGTGATTGGATGACAAATTTGAATTACTACTTTGATTGGTATAAGTTCACAGAGAAGAGTAAGGTTTGATTTGCTAGGATGAGACTTTCAAGGTCAGCTAAGATTTATTGGACTTCGGTACATTAGGCATGAGACTTTCGTAGAATCTTAAGAGGAAATGAAGTAAAAATTTAAGAAGAAATACCTTTCTGATTCCTATAATCTTTTAGACAAGCTGCACAACTTTACCAGGGTAGCAAGTCAGTGAGGATTACACTATCGAATTTGATGACCTAATCTTACATTGTGAGGCACGAGATTATCAAGCGATATCTAGTCACCGTTCAAGATTAACGTCAGACATCCAACAAGCAATGTTTATTCACTTCTACAAGATGGAGACTTTTGAGCAGGCAAACCAGTCAGCTCAAGACATAGAAACCTCATTTAGGTTTTCTTCAGAGCACATGGTCATTCCTAAATTCAAGGAGCAACCTAACCCAAATACTCACACAACTAGAGATCCTAAGGGCAAGTGATGCAGACATCTATTTAAGATGAAAGAGTCGAAGAGATGAATCCAAGAAGTTCCAATCCAAGTTGAAGTCGTAGTAGGATTTGATATTTTTTCTCTTTCTTTATTCTTGTTTTTTTAGTTTTTTTATTTGATATTTTGAGTTTCTAAATTTTGGGATTGTAATTCTATTTAGATTAGGAGTTTGAGTTTAAATTGGACTCAATTTTGTAAAAACCCATATACAAGCTCTATTGTACCAACAATGAGCAATGAAGAGATTTTGATAAATTTAATATTGTGAGATTTGATTTCTCTCAAATTTGTGTTTAGGATTATTCCTAATCTCCATTAAACAAGTCCTAATTCTATTTTCTTTCTCCCCTTCAATTTTTTTTCCAAGCTGCCAACTACCCCTTGTTCTTTTTCTTCTTTCTTCACCCACCTGCAAACCAAGAGAACTCAACGTTTCCCCTTCCCTCTCTCTCATCTCCCACTCAAAGAAACCCAACATCTTTTTCCTTTTTTTTTCTTCTCTCTTTCCTGAAAACCAACAACACAACCCACAGATTCATCCTCAAATTAAAAGAATTCAAATACCCTACAACTATCTTTCCCTCCCTTTTCTACCTCACAACAGTACAACACTTCCCACAAATCCGTCTTCCAATCAAAGAACCCAAATAACCCAACAACCTTTTTTCTGTTCCCTCCAAACAACATCCAACAGAGTCCACCATCAACCAAACAATCCACCTCCCTCGTCACCCTTGGAACCTATTGCCGTCAGCAAGCTCTGCCGCTGCCCCTTCTGTTCACCACCTGCAAAAGAAAAGCACAACAACATAAAGAAGAGGTTAATTTGGGTTTCAAATTTTAGATCCAGACCCGCTATCAAAAAATACACTCGTTAAGAAACTCTGTTTCATTTTTGAGCTGTAACTTTCGCATCAGGGCTCCGATTCAGGTGATCTTGGTACCGTTGCGATCGTGACGACGAGTTCTACGCATCAGTACCCACTATAGATCAGTGAGCTCTATGTAATCATCAGCAGGTAAATTTTCTTTAAACACGGTCTATTTATTTGTGGGCTGATAACTGTCCTATAATATTTTATCAAGTTAATCTGCTACTACTATATTGCGAGTTTGTATGCATCTGCTATCTTGTTTTTGTTGATCATATATATTGAGAGTACAAGCTTTGCCTTCGTAATTAGTAGCTACTTTAGTTTATTTAAATTGCGAACGATACACCTGTGCTTCCATGTTTTGCTAAATTCATCATTTTGCATTATTTGTTTCAATTATTTTTCTACCCACAATCATAATAGTTGGTGAAATGTAGCAAAGTTTATTTTATCACTGATTTCTGATTTACACCCGCATACACGTTTCACATCATCTTAGTATTAAAGCACGGTTAAGTTAGGATTGCATCTAGGCACTTCTAGGAAATTTACCGCTTTTTTGTATAAAAAAATTTCATCATCTAGTCTAATTTTGCATCTCTTCATCCTCATTTAAGTTTTGCATAGTGCATGCCCACCCGTAGTGATTACCTATATCTTTTAGAAGAGTCTAGCAAATCTTACACCGCCTTAATGGATCCTCAACAGATTGCAGTAATGTTCACCGAGATAAATGCCAAGTTAGATATCCTTAAGACACTCGACGAAAGGTTGACTAAAGTGGAGTCCACATATGATCAGACTCTACTGAGAAACAACCGACGTAACAACACCGAGAACACATCAAATCCCAATGCTTAATATCTGAAAAGCATCAAGATCGATATTCTCAACTTTAAGGAACGTCACAACCCACAACTTTTTATAGACAACTTTTTATAAATATTTCACATGGTACGAACTTACTGAGTTTAGGAAAGTTAAGTACGCTGCAATGAAACTGTCTGGCCAAGCTAGTCAGTATTGGACCAACCTAAAAAATTGACGTGCAGCCCAAGGTCGACCACCGATCGACACATGAGATAGGATGTAAAAAGAGTTAGAAACAAAGTATATGCCACCATCGTTTAGTGCTAATCTCATGGACAATTGGCACCAACATACTCAGGATAATAAATCTGCAAAGGAGTATGTCGAGAAATTCGATAAATTCCTTATTAGACGATAAGGAAGGTGAAGCTTAAATTTCTTTCTAGATTCAGAGCCGGCCTTAGAGTTGACTTACGAACTGAACTATTAGTTAGAGGAGTCAACGAATTAGAGGTAGCGTATGCGTTAGTCCAAGATTTAGATTCCGCTAGGACCAGTCACGCTTTAAAGAGTTACGATTATAGGACTTCAGTGCCTAGGCCTTCTCCACCTTCCCAACCTCATAGGTTTAGTGCCCAAACCCCTTCACATGGGGATGACATCAATGGTAAGAGTCTTAAATGAACAACAGAAATAAGAACCACAACTAAGTGCTACAAATGTCAAAGTTATGGACATTTAGCTGCCAGTTGCCCTAGTCTTGTCAAAATTATCATAATAGATGAAGCACCCGCCTAAGTCACTGAGTCAAATTCTGATGAGTATACCTATCACTCAGATGTTGACATTGATGACGAGTCATCAAGCGATGATGTTGGTCTCAACTGCATTAGGCCAACGCCGTCTACTCATTTGTTTGTCGTCAAGTGTGTTCCCTCTTCACGAGCAGAAAAGAACGCTTAAAGAAGAACTGTGACTTTTTACACGTTCACTAAGATTGGTGACAAAAGTTATAAGGTGATTATGGATAATAAAAGTTGTATCAATGCAATATCGTTCAGGCTGTGTAAAAATCTTGGATTAGAGATTATACCCCACCTCTATCCATTCAAAATGCTTGGATTGACGTCACAGCACTTGAGGTCAAACAACGATGTCTTGTTCCAGTCAATTTCAATCATTATAAAGACAAGATTTGGTGTGATGTGATCATCATGAATGTGAGTCAAGTTATACTAGGTAAACCATGATTGTTTGACAAAAATGTCACCATTTACGATCGATCCAGCATGTGTCAATTTGAGCACGAGGGTAAGCAGATTAAACTACTACCCTTAAGACCCAAGAGTGGATAGTTCCAGCAAACATCCACTTTGGTTTTGATGTCAGCTCCACCCTCTCCACCTCTCATTGCTACTGTTTCTTCTCTATCATCTACTAATCATGCATACCATGTCCGCAAATCACTTCCTCCCTTACTACCGACACCATCTCATTATAAAGCATTCGAGTTTGCACCTGCATTTGCATCACATAAACATGTGCACAAACTATACAAAGAGATCAGTGATGAAAATAAATGAAGCAATGTGAAGCCTAATCTACGAGCTGACACTGGAAAAATATTAAATTTTTTTAATGTAGGCGATTATGTGATGGTTCAGATTTATCCGAAATAGTTTCCTTCGGGAACTGTTAAAATATTGCGTGTCCGCAATGTTGGGCCTTTTAAGATCTCGAATAAACTGAATTGCAATACTTATGCTATAGATCTTCTTAGAGATTATGACATCAGTTGTACTTTCAATGTTAATGATTTAGTGATTACAAGAGTTTTGATTGTGACCCCTTGAGTGTTGAGGCTTCCCCTAAGCCATTCTTTGAGATTCCCCCATTTACCCCACCCTCAGCAGATACTTCATCCCATTACAGAAGAGACAGTTGATAAAGTTTTAGAGGATGAGACTATCACCATCAAAACTGGTGGAACTCACAGGTACTTAAACCGCTATAAAAGAAAGCACCGATTGTTGATTCACAGTTAGATCAAGGTGATGTGCAACGGATTGATCTAGTGCAGCATGAGAGATCTAATCTATCTAAACTCAATGAAGTCGAGTTTTCTCCCACTCGGGGAGAATGATGCAGACATCTATTCATAATGAAAGAGTCGAAGCGATGAATCCAAGAAGTCTCAGTCCAAGTTGAAGTCGTAGTAAGATTTGAGAATTTTCTCTTCTTTATTTTTGTTTTTTAGTTTCTTTATTTTAGTATTTTGAGTTTCTAAATTTTGGGATTGTAATTTTATTTAGATTAGGAGTTTGAGTTTGAGTTGGACTTAATTTTGTAAAAGCCCATATACAGACCCTGTTTTACTAACAATGAGCAATGAAGAGATTTTGATAAATTTAATATTGTGAGATTTGATTTCATTCAAATATGTGTTTAGGATTATTCCTAATCTCCATTAAACAAGTCCTAATTCTATTTTCTTTCTCTTTTCTTCAATTTTTTTCCAAGCTGCCAACTACCCCTTCCCTGTTCTTTTCCTTTCTTCACCCACCTGCAAACCAAGAGAACCCAACGTTTCCCCTTCCCTCATCTCCCACTCAAAGAAACCCAACAACATCTTTTTCCTTTTTTTTTTTTTCTTTTCTCTGTTTCCTGAAAACCAACAACACAACCCACAAATCCATCCTCCAATCAAAAGAATTCAAATACCCTACAACTATCTTTCCCTCCCTCTTCTTCCTCACAATAGTACAACACTTCCCACAAATCCATCTTCCAATCAAAGAACCCAAATAACCCAACAATCTTTTTTCTTTTCCCTCCAAACAACATCCAACATAGTCCATCATCAGCCAAACAATCCATCTCCCCCGTCACCCCTGGAACCCATCGCCGTCAGCAAGCTCTGCCATCGCCCCTCCTGTTCACCACCTGCAAGAGAGAAGCATAGCAACATAAAGAAGAAGAAGTTAATTTGGGTTTCAAATTTCAGATCCAGACCCGCTATTAAAAAACACACTTGTTAATCAACTTTACCTCATTTTGGGCCGTAACTTTCGTATCTGGGCTTTGATTCAGACGATCTTGTACGATCGTGACGATGAGATCTACGCATCAGTACCCACTACAGGTCAGTGAGCTCTCTGTAATCATCAGTTGGTAAATTTTCTTTAAACACGGTCTATTTATTTGTAGGTTGATAACTGTCCTCTAATATTTTGTCAAGTTAATCTGCTACCACTATATTGCGAGTTCTTGTGCATCTGCTATCTTGTATTTACTGATCATATATATTGAGAGTGCAAGTTTTGCTTCGTAACTGGTAGCTACTTTAGTTTATTCAAATTACGAACGATACACCTGTGCTTGCACGTTTTGCTAAATCCATCATCTTGAATTATTTGTTTTAATTATTTTCCTGCCCAAGATCGTAATAGTTGGTGAAACGTCGCGAAGTTTGCTTTATCAGTGATTTCTGATTTACACCCGCATACACGTTTCACATCAGCAAGTCTGTGATAGTGAATCTTTTAGGAATGACAATGGTAATCAATATTTTAAATATCAAGGTTATGATCATGTTGCTGCACAATATCTCTCTAGGAACTTTCTAATCAAGGAAGCCGACGATGATGAGATGGAGCCAGTTATTTATGAACCAACTGCAACTTGACTCATTCTGATGATGTTAGAATTTCTAGCATCCAGTTGGGTATCATTAGGTGTTCATACACAGATGTTAGTTATGAGGATTGGTGTAGGTCTAGTGTGTTCCACACCTATATTACACATGAGGGGATGAATTATAAATTAATGATAATTTGGGGGTAGTTGTGCGAACATTATTGTCAAGACAGCTCTTGAGAGGATGGGTCTCAAGGCTGAGCCCTATCTCCACCCATACAACTTGAATTGTGTTGATAAGACTACTCAATTTATTACCCTGCATTGTTAGGTCCCTATTCACATGTCTAACTACGAGGTTTGTGTTTGGTATGATGCTTTAGAAATAAACACTATACACATTTTATTGGGTAGACCTTGGTTGTATGACTCAGACCTAGCCAGTGTGGGTAAGTCTAACACTTATGAGTTTGAATTTAACGAAAAAAATAGTGTTGAAACCTGTCAAATCTAAGTCGAATGTAGGATATAACAAAGAGGAAACAATCATCACCAAGGACAACAAGACACCATATTATTTGCTGACTAGATCCCACTTTTCTCTTGAGTCTCCTATTGATGAGTCTACTCTTAACTATAGGAATTCCCTCGGCCTTCTCCCTCTTCCCCCAGGTATCTCATCAATTGTCACAGTTGAGCCATTTACACTATATTTTCATAAGTTGCATGATCATAATATAAGGCAAATGACAATCAACACTTATAACTGTCAGTCTGCCGCAAGCGATTGTAAGACTTCGCACAAGGTAACGAGGTGCTGATTAACATGCACCCTGAAAACTTTGAAAAGCTTCATACTCGGTGCATGGGTCCATACAAGATTTTGAGGAGGTTTAGTTTCAGCACCTACGAGCTCGATATTCCTCGTGATCTTGGGATCAGTCCGGTATTCAACGTCAAGGACTTGACTCGTTATCGCACTTTTATAGGCTACATTGAATTTCAGTTCGTTCATTGCAGCCACCACTGCTGTGGAGACCCGCTACTAAGGAGTTTGTGTAGTCCTTCTCGATTCGATTTCATCATTCACGCTGCCGCCATTCGCCAATGACGAATTTTTGAAGCCGGGGAGAATTGATGAGAATCAGTAGTTATTATTTTTTGTTTAAGATCTTTACTATTTATTTTTAGGTTAGGTTCACCTTTTACTCTTTATTTTAGTCCCATTTCGGTTATCATTGGAGTTGGCTTTTGTATGAGATCTATATAAGGTCAAGACTTGCAGCTATTTGATAATTCAGTTGATTTAAGAAAACCCTAAATTTTGTATTGCAATTTTACTTTATGATTGAATCTTCGCATGGTGGTGTGCTGACTAAAAGAGCGATCTCTTTGGTGTTGAAGCTTAAATCAGATCTTATCTCTCAAAACCCTAATTTCTTCCCTCTTTCTTCTTTCTCCCATCTCCGTTCTACATCAATAATCTTCCTTTATTTTCTCTCTTACAGATAGTTTTTCTTTTAGCAAAAATCCCAATTCCAAATCTAAAATCATTTCTTAATGTTTGTTTCTTTTTTCATTTTCATTTATGTGTTAGGATAAGCTTCCTGGTATCATTGAACGTGATGAATACAAATGCAGCTGCTCTTCGGGTAATTATAATCAAGTAGGTAATTAAACATTTATTTGTGAAATATTATTTTTCATATTCTTGTCATTCTACCCTATTTTTGTCATGTTTTGCTCTCAATATTTACTTAAGTATTAGTAATAATTTTAGGGTATTTCATTTTTTAGACATTGAAGATGAATTCTTAATTTTATGATCTGTACCATGTTATTTACTTTCAACTGCAAAGGTGCTCAATCCAGTGAGTTTGAGAAGCATGCAGGGGTCACATCAAGCCACCCAAATAATCACATAGATTTGGAGAACGGGAAAACACTTCATGAGATTGTTAAACATCTAGCAAGGGTACCTCCAGAATTACGAGATAATACGTTGGAAGCTGTGACTGGTATAATGAATGGCATGGGCAATGAAGTCTGCTATCTTTCTTACTATGTATATCTTGACAAGGCAATTTCATCATTAATGCTTTATCTTCTTTATTGTTACCAGGATCACCTCAAACAAGGAGTTATGAAGCAAAACAATCATCAAATAATAAAGTGAAACAAATTGGATTAGATGGCAAGACAGGCCAAGAGATTCTATTCACTCCCCGACTTCCTCAAAATTCAAGGTGAACTCTTTCTTTCGAGAATAAGTTGGGTGAAGCAGGCTCTATTGTTAGCTATACCCACCTATAGGTTATAAATTAAAACTAATGCCCACTTCAAAATGATCAAACTAGTGAAGCAAAGATACCCCACTCCCCAGCCACCCCATCCTAAAACCTACTTTTCGGCCCAAAATGCTCTGCAACAATATGTGTACAATACAATTCACAATACAAACAGAGTTTGCTATGCTGCCTTGCTTCATAACTGACTCCAATATTTTTTGGAGAAAGGAGATGTTAATGAAAATGTGGATAGTTCATTGCAACAAGTAATACAACTAACATGAAGTATCCAAAGTGGTTGTTTAAACCGTGGATTTTAATATTTCCCATATTTGTCTGATCCAACTTATTTTCATAAGTGTTTCTTGTCCCTCTCTTGCTTTAATCTTCAATCTTAGCCATTTGAAATTAACCATTATATTTTCCTATAATCAATTTCAGGAAGGGAATAGAAATAAAACAAATTTATGATACTTTGAAATATATCTCATGCGTATTGAGTTGTATTTCCTCTGCTATTTCTTTGTAATCTCTTTATTTTTCCAGTTTTCTTCAGAAGGTAACCAATGAAGGCCTAATGCTCGGTACTCATCGAAGAACTGAATCAAACAGGTCTTACCAAGAAGCCGAGAATTCTTCTCTGGGGAAGAAACATGGATTTAATGACTTTAATCCCTTACAACATGTGGTTATTGAAGAAAAACATAGAAAGGAGGTGATTTCACAACATGTGGTTACCGAGGCAATACAGAGAAAGCAAGTGATTTTGAAGAATGGCGATTTATCTCCAGAAACTCCTAAACGCCAGAAGAGAAATTTTGAGTTCTTAATGAAAGACCACCTTGATGTTAGAGGCTTGCTTGCAAGTAATTATCTCTATGGATTGCGAGTGAAGTACATAAAAGATAAGGTAAAAAATTAAGGCACCTTTTCTTTTTCTCTTCCTTTTTTGATTTATGTTTATCACGAGTTATAATGTTGATTGTTTTTGGTGAATGTTCTTATGGGTGTATTGCTGGATGCTATTGTATCTAACAATGTTTTGTTATTGGATTTTTTTTTTAGATATATACCCCTCAATCTTTCCTATTTAGGAAAAAAATTTCCAAATCATTCTAATCTCCAATTTACCCCTCAAATCTTTTGGTGCCTTTAGATTCTACCCCCTCTCTTAATAAAAAGAATAAAATGAAAATATTCCTTTCTCTTTCTATTAAATGGAATAAGAATTTTCCTAAATGACTAAAGTCTCGTCTTCTCTTCTACCTCTCTTAAATTAGGTTCCCATCAAGAAAACCCAGATAAATGAGAGAACACAAAACATACAATGCACATCTCTCTCTCTCTCTCTCTCTCTCTCTCTCTCTCTCTCACTCTCATACACACACGCGCGCGCACGTTAAGCTCCCATCTCACTCCTTTTCTTCTCTCTCAAATCAAGCTATGAAAAGAAATAACACAACTCTTATTGTCCTATCCTACTTCTCCTCCTCTTCCTCCTTTCTCTTACAAATAAGCCTCCCAAGCAAGAAAACGCAATCACAATATTTAAAGAAAATAAAAAAAATCCATTCAACCACCCCTCTCTCTTTTAGGTTCCCAAGAAAGAACTATTTTTCTTTCTCTCTATTTTTTTTTTCTTTGAAAGAGATCATTTGAGCTAGAATAGGGTTGGGTTAGGTGAAGTTCGAGTTTGATTGGACAAGAAACAATAAGGGCAGGAAAGAAAATTTGTTCTAATCTATAATCTAACAGATTCTGATGTGAGGAGCATAAAAGACCCAAAAGCTTTGGAAGGTAAATTGACAATTAGAATGATTTGGAAAGCATTTTATTAAATGGGAAAGATTTGAGGGGATACATGTTGTTTTTTAATATTTTTTTTCTTAATAAAGTTTCTCTTGTTATCATGTATGCTATTGCTGTCATGTTTTTTACTTTGAATTCCAGGATAAACTTATTTGCAAGAATCTTCTGCCACCCTCTTGTGCTTCCTTTCTATATATTTTGTGATCTTTTATACGTTTCATTTATTTCTTTTAATTACAACAGGAATATTAGAATGAAAGTTATCTTTTTCTGTTGGGGATTTTTATAATATGGATTTATTAGGAAAATATCGATTTTCCTGCTCATTTCTACTTTGATGTATTTATATAGGTTTTATTTATTGCACTTCATAATATTTGGAAAATCTAGATAGAAAGTTCTTATTTTTTTTTCCTTTGTTTGGTAGTTTCATAATATGGCTTTACTAAGAAAAGGTGGGTAATTCTGGTTTTCGTTTAATTCATTCCTATTGATTCTTCTAGTTCTTTGATTAATATTATTGGTGTATTTTGTAATTAAACAAATCAAATGCAAGCTTCTTGTTATTGTGTATATTTTCTTTGGTTAGAAGAGAATTTCTTAGTTAGCCCTTTATTTTTTAGAATTATTAGATATTATTTGTTGTATTTTGTCTATGCTCATTAAGTTAGGAAATCTAGATGGAAACTTTTTGGTTTTGAATATCTTTGATTATCTCATTATATGTATTTACTAGCGAAAAGATTCTTTGTGATTTGCTTTAATTTTTTAAGTTATCCTCATTGTTCTAAACTTATATTTTTCATTTCTTCTTTGGTCATTACTAGGTGGAACTTGACGGGCTTATAACAGATGCAGGTTACCTATGTGGTTGTTCATCATGTAAATATACCAAGGTATGTAAGATACTATTAGCACAATGATTTTGTCTTTTGTTGATTTGTTGTTTTGGAGAGGTTAGAAAAATAGAGAATATAGTATAGAAAGTTTCAATTCTTTCCCTTTTATTTTCAATGCCGTTAAACGGGTGAAAACTTTAGCGTTCTGAAAGTCACTGCTTGAATTTTCTCTTGATTTTCTCTTTTAGTTTCTTTAAATAACTAAGACAATAAAAATCAATTTCTTTAGTTGCTTGTGTTTCCTACATGTCATCTTGCAGTAACATCTCCAAAATTTGCAATCAATGTTGCTTACAATTCTTTTGCATAATTTCCATGAGTATTCTGTTGATGTGAAAGAACTTATATATTACTTGATATAAAATAGCTATAAAGCATTTTACTCGGTTGAGCTGATAATTGGAGGTTGTCTCTGCCCTCAAATTTCCGTTCTTTTTCTTTTATTATCACTACTTTTAACTGGCTGAAAACCCTAGCATTCAGCAAGAAGTCACTGCTTGAATTTTCTCTTGATTTTCTCTTTTAGTTTCTTTAAATAACTAAAACAATAAAAATCAGTTCCTTCAGTTGCTTGTGTTTCCTACACGTCATCTTGGAGGAACATCTCCAAAATTTGCAAGCAATGTTGCTTCCAATTCTTTTGCATAATTTCCATGAGTATTTTGTTGATATGGAAGAACTTATATATTTCTTGATATAAAAGAGCTTTATAGCATTCTACTCAGTTGAGCTGATAATTGTAGGTTGTCTCTGCCCTCAAGTTTGAGACTCATGCGGGGGCCACCTCAAGCAATCAAAACAATTACATTTACTTAGAGAGCGGAATATCTCTATATGCACTCGTTAAAAAATTAAATAATGCTCTTCCTTATTCACGACCAGCACTAATTGAGGAATACAGTGGTACTCAAATCAACAAGGGCCATTTCAGTAGTCGGAGAGGTAATGCAAATTTCTTGTTTTTTCCCTCAATGATTCTTATGCATTCTTGACTTTATATTTTTAGTTTGCTTGCTGTTCATGCTTACTGACTTCTTTTATAAAAGTGTAGGATCACTCCAAATAAGTGGAGATCTCAAAGAAGTTGGTCAAAATGGTGAAGGAAATGAACAAACTCAGACAGTAGAGCTTCATAGTGTCTCTCACTTAGTTACCCGGTGAGTTTGCTTTTTAGGATTAACTGGTTCCTTCAAGTAGACGTTACCTCGATTATTACGTATAGTATAATTTGGAATTGGTTATATGGATTTCATGACATGTCTTTTATACTTCACTCAATCAATGCCAAAACTCTTAGATACTTTTAACCTATGGTTCTCCAAGCTGGGTGAATGATAAAGATAGACACACAACCTCTTGCATAACCAACAATTGTAGACCAAAATATGTCACGGCTATTTTGAGTTTGTCATCTAGAGTATGCGATGTGCTAATATACGCAATTGATATCAAGTTTAATGTTTCTATTATGTTACATTTGAGCTGAGGTTTGAATTTGGATTGAGATTTGCATTTGGATTTACTTCTAAACTATTAGAGGGTTATTCCTGTAATGGTGGATGGATAGTTATCTTATAATATGAAATTATCCTATATGTAGTGACATAGAGGTTCTTATTTTCTAGATTTGCTTTAAATCTAGAATTTTTTGGAGGATTGTCTAGTAACTTGAGCTTCAACTATTTTTTGAGGGAAACTTGAGCTTCAACTCTGCAAGTAATAATCTAGGTTTTCCTTCTAACAACTTGACCTCTAATTTTTTGTTGTTAGTTCCTATATTCCCACAGTTACCTAGTCCTACAATACTTAGATTTTTAGTCTTTCCACTGAGCCTTCTTATTAATTTTACTATTGTAGCCAACCATATTTTGATGGAAAAAGGTGTAAATAATGGTGGTAGTCATTATTCTTGGTTGGCTTTCATGGTAGATACTTAAATGAGTACTTGATCCTTGATTTTTTTAATTTTTTTGAAAAAAATGTTATAAAATCCTCTTTTGGTTTCTTATTAGACTACATTGTTTCATGAAAATTATGCTATATTCTTTTAATACTCACTAACCTAACTTCTGTAGGTTAGAAAATTTCCACAGTAAAATAATCTAAGCAGGAATCTAGCTCATATAGTTGAGTAAGTTAACATCAATTACTCTAATGATATTGTACTCTCTCTCTCTCTCTCTCACACACACACACGCACGCACCAATGGCATTTTTGACCCCCTTCCTTTCTCCTCCGGTGCGACTTGCGGACCTTGCCCCATTTAAGTTGGTTGTTTTCCTTTATATCACACTCGAACTAGCTGGGTAGCATTTGATGATCATGAGGACAAAATTTTCTACTCAGATTCAAAATCTGAACTGTTCTGGTTGTTTGCTTATATTATTTATTTTTAATACACAAATACCTAACTTTGAGCATGAAGGATAATGAGACAGAAGGAAATAAAGTTTGGACTAGATGAAAGGTGTTTTTAGAATAAATCTGTGTATTCAACTTGTTTTGCTGATTTTGATTTCTAGGCCATTAGATTATATTTTTGAATCACTGTTATTCATCAGAAATATATTTGAGTACATTCTGTAAGATGATATAAGGATTGCAACGATGATAGTTTTGATGCAACTTCATGTATCGGTAGTGTCTGTCCTTGATCGCTTTAAAACGGTCATCATTAAATTCACAAAACAATACAAATTGAATTAAATCTAACTACTAATATTGAGTATAGCAGGAAGACCAAGCCGAATGCACAGAGAGTTTTGTGTTGACTTTCTAATCAAAGATTGTTAAAGAAAATAAATGTTTCTTAATCTTTTCTAAATATCAATTGACTAAATTAAACTAAATTAAACTCAGCAAATATCAAAGACTTGAAAGATATCAATTTCAAACGATTCTTGGGTTACCTAAATCTATGATGTGAAATCATGAAACCACGTAAAGCTATCTCACTCACCTAGGTATAAACTATCTACTCGTCATGCTGAAAGCACTAATAGACATAGATTATTTTGATGATAATGAAATAAAAACAATTCAACGCATGATTAAAATATTCTAGGCATAGGCTATTTCGGATCAAGTCCTAGACATAACCTATCTCGGTATCAATTATTTTAACATTAAAAATAAAAATGTAGCCCTAATCATTTAAAAGTCAATCAATAGTTAATAGTTATAACCATAGAATTTAAGCCTAATATCACAAGAATATTTTTTTAGCCGCACATAACTTCACTTCTTTTGCAAAAGTTTTAATTAAAAAAATTACAAATCACAAAGAGAGAGACAAAGAGAGAAAGAAAGAGCTTAGCTGACAGCCCCTGTCACGCGACTTGATCTCCTCTCTGAACCGTAGCTTTTTTCCTTCAAACTGCACTCTTCTCTGAACTCTCCTTTTGTTGCTGTGCTTCACCCCCCTTTATAGCTGATGATGTATGGGGATTTGTTGGAATTGGTTGCAATTTAGTTGCAATTTGATACCATCCATTTATCTCTTCGAAGCTCACAGAATTATTTAGTAAAACCCCTCCTTATCCTTTTCTTTTTCTATTATTTGAGATCAACCAAACTTGTGCTGGCTGTTGAGAGGTTGGGACTTGGGATATGGTTTTAATTTTGCTTGCTTGTAGCTAAGTTTTATTGCTTTGTCTTGATATGCTTGCTAAATTGCTTTAAAGAACTCTTGATGTGTATGATAAATCTGTAAAAAACAAAATCATAATTAGTGAATATAGATATAAAATTACTATATCATTGTTTCTCTCATATAATTTAATAATAAAATACTCAATAAAGGTATTAAATAATAAGAAATATTAGACTTATCAGTTCTCCAGTGCATGCTGTGGAATGCAGTGTTAATCCAGCTTCAACTGTCAATAATGTTTCCTTCCGCTCATCAGCTACAGAAGGCATCAAACATGGATCGGATATTTTGATACACTGTTCATCTATTTTCGGCAAGAATTCTGTGTTGGAAAGTGAAACAGAGATGAAAAGGTCAGGGGATTTACTGTTTCAAAATCTTTAAATATTTTTATTTTTTCCCCTAAAAAAATCCATTTCTTTTAACTTTTTAAACAGGTGGCTTTGACTATTTTTTTTCTTATTTGATTTCAAGTATTGAATGATCAATGGCTGTTATTGAATCCATTTTCAAAGCTTATGATATTTCAGTATGCTTGGTCAACAGTATTGATTTTCTATGTGTATTTATCTTCTTCATAATCAGTTATCACGTGTTTCATTATTCTTATATCAGGAATTTTGTCCAATCTTCTGATCTTCTCTGTTTTTTAATCTTTATATTCAGGTTATCTGACTCAATGACAGAAGGCAGTAAGACTGAGCCTTCAAATATCAATGTTACTTGCAATTCCCCACAGCCATGTATAGAAGGAAATATTTTCCCACCTTCATGTGTTGATGTTAACAGCAGCTCGGAGTTAGCTAAAGAAGGCAGATCACGTCATTCAACGACAGAAGGCAGTAAGGGTGCTCCATCAAGTACCAATTTTATGCACAATTTCCCACAGCCACATACAGAAGGAGATATTATTCCATTGTGTATTGATGTTAACATCAGCTCCGAATTAGCTGAAGAAGGCAGACTGCCTTATTCAACTACAGAAGGTGGCAAGGCCACACCTTCAAGTATAAATGTCCCGTGCAATTCCCAGCAGAAATATACAGGAGGAGATATTATCCCATCATGCATTGATGTTAACATCAGCCCGGAGTTAGCTAAAGAAGGCAGACTACCTGATTCAACTACAGAAGGCAGTAAGGCTGCACCTTCAAGTATCAATGTTCCATGCAATCCCCAAAACCACATATAGAAAGAAATACTATTCCATCATCATGTATTGATGTTAACATCAGCTCCCTGGAGTTATCTAAAGAAGGCCGTATGAATCCAGGTTCAGATATATTGATACATGGCTCATCTGTCACACAGAAGTGTTCAATGGTGGAAACCCTATCAGAAAGAAGGAAAAGGTCAGGAAATATTTACATATTTCTAACTGATCATCCGCCTTTTATCATTTAAAGTAACAAAAAAAAAATTATATAAGGATTTTTTTTTCTTTCTGATTTTGACCCAAATACTGGATAAATAAGTAACAACATATGTATAACTCCTACTCTGTATACACCATCATTTGGACCAATGTGCTCATCGGTTTGCATTATTTCCAGGCTGCCAGCATCATCAAATTTTCTGGAATCTGATGTTCGTCCTGTGCAGCGAATTGGTGCAGCTAAAGGCGGCCCTAAGAAAAGGTCTGTGATAAATGCTGATAATGAGCATTCACCACCCCTTTCTTATTTCATTAGTGAATACCTGTTGTTGGATCTAAGGTTTGAGCTACTCTTCTTTGTTCAGAACGGGTGATTTGCACCAAATTATTTTTAAGGGAAATGCTCTTCAAGATGGAGCTGAGTTATTCTACATTTCAAACGAAAAGGTTGGAGGATTGTTAGCAAACTTTTTCTTGTTGTTAACCCTTGTTCTTTCCCAATCTAAAGTGTCATTCTTCCTTCGCAGATAATTCTGAGAGGGAAAAAACAGGGAAATGGTATTCTGTGTCACTGCTGTAATGATGTGGTAACTTTCTTGACCTAGCCCTTAAGCATGTCTATGACAACACTCAAGATTTTGACATATTTTCTTATACAATTAGGTCAGCCCTTCAAAGTTTGAAAAACATGCTGGCTTTGAACAAAGAAAACAACCGTAAGTAAATGGTAGATTGCAAGTTCTTTGCTTGATGGATAAAGGAGAAAATTTAACTTGAAGTTCTTTTGTTGGAATAAATGCATCTTGTTTGCAGTTATCGTGGCATATACACATCCAGTGGGATTTCACTCCATAACCTGGCAAAATCTGTGTCAGATTGTCAAAATTTGACTTCTTTCTGTACAATTTGTGCAAGTGGAGGAGATCTGGTTTCTTGTAGCAGATGTGCCAAGGCCTTTCATGCAGGTGAGACGTTTTATTAATGGAGTTTCTGAAACTCATTTTTTCCTACCTTAATCTGTGGTTCAAACCTGTCATTATTTTGAATTATCCATCATCTATTTATCCTTTTATCTTCATTATTATAACTAATTATATATTTTTCTAATTCTTTAAATATAAATTTTATATATGATATATTTATTTGTATCTTCAGTAGATTATCCAATAATGATAATGTGGATTTTCATGGAAGACTTACATTTTCTTTCTATTGTACTATTTACACAAAAAACTTAGACAACTAACACAATATGTTTGTCATGTGTGCGTGCGTGGTCTTTTTTTTTTTTTTTTTTTTTTTTTTTTTTGGGGGGGGGGGGGGGGGGGGGGGTGTTGGGTGGTTTGACTGCCCAATGTCTAGTGGAGCTATAGTGGTTTAGGCTAGCATCTGGTCAGCAGGCCTAGTTGTAGTGGTTGCACTGTGGTGATCATCAAGACAATTGTAGCTTTATTATGGGCTAAAGTTGGCTCGATTGGCTTCAAGTCTGTTAAGTCCTTGCTCTTCTCTTAGTTCTTGTCATGTGTGCGGTTGTGGTTTGACGGCTTACGAGAGGGTTGATGCGGTAGTTGTTGATGAAGTTAAGTGTTTTGGTGGTTTCATTTTCTTTTGAAGTTTAATTTGTTATCCGGGGTTCGGCATTGTTTATGGCGATGTTGAGGGCAGAGGAGACACTGATAGGTTACTGTTGTCTTCATTTTTGTAAGATTTTTGATCAGCTCGGATAAATAAAATTGTTGATCGGATAAATAAAAACATCAACAACAAGGTCAAAGAGGGGGTTTATGGAATTGGAGCCGCAAAAATCCATAAGCAAGATGGTGGACTGGAACTTGAGTTTAGATTTCATGGTGGATGCCAATTGGACTAGTTGTCTGAACCCTGTCTGACCACTCGAGGTAACCAGGGTTTAGACCACAATATCCGTAATCTTTTCTCTGACAGTCATTTGTTGTAGTTTGCTCATTCCAGGGTAATTTCAAAGTCATGATATTATCTAAACCAGTTTGCTGGTATGGTGAAAATCTTGTTAACTATTTGTACTCTACTTTATAATAGATGTCACTATTCTTAGATGTCTTTGTCTTAAAATTTCCTACACATATTATGTCTCCTAATCCCGCGACTTTAATGCAGAGTGCTTGAATTTGCCGAGCATCCCTGAAGCTGATAGTGAATGGCATTGTCACTCCTGCAAAGATATTTTTGAGTCTCGAACAACCTCTACAGTACGGTCTCCAGTTGCTACGAAACCAATTAATTCTGGAAGGAAACGTGCAGTAAAGCACCCAAAAGATGGTTGCTGCACCCTCTGCGAGTAGGTTTTTCAGATTTCATGTTCCTTTAACCAGACAAAGCTAGTTTGTATTTTAATGGTTCTAGAATCCTTTTCTGATCAATTTTATGTAAAGCTACATCATAAGTTTGCATTTTTATATATTTTTTAACTGTACGGTGTGTAATATATAGGGATAACGCCTTTGAAATAGGAAAAGAATTTCGTTCTAAATCATTTATTTTTTGTGGCCAGGTATGCTCTTTGCTTTGTTTATTTTTGTTTCTTTTTTGAACCATTGAGGTTCTTAGAAATCCTCGAACTGATTCCTCCTTTCCCCCTCTTTTTCCCCTAGTGTGAGAAGTTGTATCATGTTGGTTGCTTGAAGGATCATGGAATATGCGATTTACGGGTAAGAAGCAAATAGCTCTGCTCTTTTTGTTTGAGTTATACAAGGCAGATTTCACATGCATGCTCTGAAGTATTAATGAGAATCTTTTGATGATACAGGAAAGGCCTTTGCCATGGTTTAGTTGGTCATGTTCTGTAAAATGTAAAGAAGTTCATGAGGGTTTAGAACAATTTGTCTTGAATTCACCCTATGATATTCATGGATCAGTACTGAGTATATTAAATAAGAGGGCTGAAGTAAGAGGTTTAACAAGCGCAGATGAAACTAAATTGAAATGGCAACTTTTAAGTGGGACACACAAGACTCATAATGCATTGCTCTTTTCAAAGGCAACTGCAACATTTCAAGTAAGTTTAGCAATTAATTATTCCTCGACTGTTTCATTTATTTTGTAAAATGATTTTTGGGTAAAAGAAAGACATGTTTTTTTATTGTATATATGGGGCCCTATCCTAATTTTCAGAGAATTTTCCTCACACCATTAGTAGTAGTAATATGCTTTAACTTATGGTCACAGGGATTTGGAGTTGAATCCTTTCAATTTTAATTCAATGTTAGACCATTCAAGTGGAAGTTGAGGTTGATCTACATTATTAAAAATGGCTAAAAACCAAAAAATCAAGTGCTTTGAATTTTTTTGCCCATGCATTGAGCAGGCAAAATTGGATGAAAAATGGAATGTTGCTTAGGCTATGACTTGGGGCATTCAAATTCTTGATCCGTCCATTTGGTCATGATCTAAAACCCTTGATATGTGTCAAACACTTTCAGCTTTTAATATCTGGTACACCTACTGAATATGCAAGCAATACCCATGTAATTATGTGTATGTCTTAAATTCTAACTGGCCCGTGCAGCTTGTTCCCCCAGGATAAATGCTATAAAGATTTCTTCACAAAGTAATTTTTTGGATATTCTGTTAGGAAATCTTTTTCTTCTAATGACATGTATTTTAATTTTTTAACAATTTATATCATCTTTTCCATTTGTCTTTGAGCTGGTTTGGAGCCAACCTCTCACTTAAGAAGTCTCCACTGCTTTTCGAGCCTTCACTTAACATGAAAGAAAACTTGAGCGTTGTTTATACTTCTTTGGCAATATTATTGACTCATATCGCCAAAAGAATTCTCAAATTGCAAGTTTCATTATGGTTGAATTTTTATTACACTATATTCCTTACTATTGAAGAGATTTATTCTGTCTCTACTGTGGCATAATTTGGATGTGGGGGGTAAAAATAAATTTAGAAAACTATCTATGTAGCTTCATATGTTTACTTCAAAAAACTTCATATGTTTACTACTCTCAGGAAGCATTTGGCCCTATACTTGAGAAAGGTTATGATCTGATACCTGCTATGGTTGAAGGGTAAATTCTCACCTGCATGTCTTGTTACATTGTAGTGCTAGGAGAGTGTCCTTTTCCTTCTTTTGTGCATACCTTACATTTATTGCAATGCATCTGATATAAATCTATATGCCTTGGTTATTTTGCAGTCGAGAGTTGGCTAAGCAACATTATGGAGGAATGTATTGTGCAGTTATAACCAAAAAGTAATAGGCTTTGACTCAATACTTGAAGTCCTGTAGACCTTTTAACGATTCTCTGTTTATATTTTTCTCCATTTACTTTCATTTCTTTTAGTAATCATTTTAATGGTTCGATTTGATTCTATCAGTAGTTATTAGTTGTACAGTATCCATATGATGCCACCTATCCCTATTGTCAAACTGGGTAGAGGCTGGTGGCAACTCTTTCTCCTCCTCTTTGCCGTGACGTTTATTCAAATTCAACTGAATGGTATAAAGCTTATTGATAGCAATAACTAACAACTGTGCACGTTGACTGCAGTTCGGAAGTTGTATCAGCTGGACTTCTCAGGGTATTTGGTCAGGATGTTGCAGAACTTCCTTTGGTTGCAACAGTGAAAGAATTCCGAGGAAAGGTCAGGCCATCATGTGATCTCGGCATGGCTATCTTTATGATGCTATCTTTATGATCTTGGCACTTTGCTTTTTCTTTTTTCTTTTTTTTTAAAAAAAAGAGAAAGGTGGAGTATGCCCACCCTTTGCTTTGTGGTACAAGTGCTTTTATTTGAATGCATTGAACCTTCTTGATGAGGAAGGCATTGCCAACAATACAGTTGATATCCTTGAAAGGAATGAGAGTGAGAAACTTCTTTCATATGATTTTGCAGGGTTACTTTCAGTCTCTTCTTTCGATAGTTGAACAGTTGCTGATTAAGTTAAAGGTGAAGTTTCTCATTCTCCCTGCGGATGAAGATACACAATCAATTTGGATAAATAAGTTTGGGTTTACCAAAATGACAGACGAACAGGTAAATTTATCTCACTATTTTGCTCATTAATGCTTGAATTCGTTCTCTTTCCCTGTTAATCATGAATTCAGAGGATTGTACAAAACCATTCTCTACAGTTGATTTGATGTTTTTGTTTGCCCCAAATGAGAAACCCCATATGTATCCATTTTCTCCAAAAAATGTTTTATGAAGCATCTTTTTTTTCTGTGGTTTTTAGCCTTGAAACCCCTGAAAAAGTCCTCCATCTGTGATAAAAGTATAGGGGGAAAAAATATCATTTTATTAAGAAATTCTATGGGTAATAAATTAAAATAACACAAACCAACTTCTAAAACCATTTATACGAGTATGAAAAAAAAAAGGTTTTTACGTCTTGACATGAAATGATCGCTCTGCTGGAAAGTAAATTAAATCTTTTTCTTTTTTCATGTGTAAATTTGACTTGTGGCATCTTTTTTTTTAATATATATTTTTTAGTTTGAGATTTGTTACTGATAATTAAATATCTGGCGAGCAGGTGAAGCGATATGCAGAAGACCATTGGATACTGATGTTCAAGAAGACCGCAATGTTGGGGAAAGCTTTGCCTCAATTCCAAAGTTAATGGAAGTGTGAAGGCACTGTGTATCACACATGCTTGCTCTTTCCTGTATTCTCTTTGAATTTGGGTTGATACTGTTCTGTGGATGATACTGCAGTATTTGGCTCTCATGATAGCCTCCTCACGGGCAATGAATACTCATTATTTCCATTGATAGTTGTTATTCTTTCTATTGATCACAATTTAATTGTTATACTTCTTTTCTTCAAAGAAGAGATAGTTGTCAAATATATTATGATGAACAATGTCTTTTTAGGTTCTTTTCCCCAAACTGTAGTTAGTGAATAATCTTTCGAATTTGTGTGATTCTTAGAAAAATTAATGATGAACAGATTATTATTGAATCAGTACTTCTGTTTGTTTTTGGAAACCTTATTGAATTATAACTTATTATGAGGGGCATTGTTTTGTCCAATATCTTGTGATGGAAGAGACATTTCTTATTTCATTTATAATCCCTTGTCCATGTTTGTTTCCTCTTTAATTACACGAATAATGTAACGTGACATTGATATTTGATTTGGAATCCAAGTTTGTAAGACATGAATGCAGATTGAATCCCTCCCCATCCCTTGTTATGTCGTTAATTGTGGCAATTCTCCTAACAATAAATTTTTTTTTTTTTTTTGAGGGTTCATCTGAATTTGGATAAAACCAGGAAAATATGTAATTTTGATTTTCTTGAAACAATTAAGCTTTTTCAAGGGTACATCTTGATGTCCATCTGTGATTGCTTTTTCTTGCAACAAATAATCTAGGATACTTTTTTGGTTACTTCTACTATCCCATTTATATACTAATAACGTAATACTTCTATTTTACAAAGTGAACATGTGTCTTACTAAGTTTATTCATTAAAAAAAATGAAAAAGAAATAAATAAAAAGAAAAAACAATTAATGGAAAATAAACAGAGATGAAGAAAAAGACGTACTACCATTTATGCATCCAAACAGAGTACCTGAAAATTTGTACACAAACTCATAAGCTTAAACTAACATCACAGGCTCACGCCTTCACGCCTCTCTTCACTGAATCCACCAGCAAAAGAAGGAGCAACCACAACAGAGGAGTAAACCCTACTCCGGCCCGACGACGACGACGACGACGACGACGGCGAGAACCCGGCCGAGAGCCCCTCTCTCTTACTCACGGAAGAACACACCACCGTCTCATGAACACACGAGCTCAGCTCCTCGCACTGCACCAGCTGCTGCAGCCTGTGATTCTTCAAGGGCACTTGGATGACACTGGCCTCATTCGTCAAGGGGAAGTTGGTCTTCGCATTCCGGCCTCTCAGAATCCTGGCCGCGAAATCGTAGGCCCTGGCAGCCTCCTCCGGCCTGTCGTAGGTCCCCAGCCACAGCCTCAGCTTCTGCGACGACACTTTGATCTCGGCCACCCATCTCCCTGAGGGCCTCTGCCTCACTCCAAGGAACCTCACTGCTCCACTGGTGCCCTTCTCCTTCTCCTCCTTCATTGAGTCCATTGTTTGCTGCAGAGCTAGAAAGACAATGGGGGTGCTCTTATACTATTGAGATCATGACAGTGGTGTGTTTGTTCTCTGGTTGTTATCTTATTATTCTCTACAGTAGTTTAATGCATGTTATTCCTCCACAGATGATTACAAGGCACAAAATTAAACTAGTTGGATCACTCACAGTGTGTCCTCCCTCTAACATGAGGGTTTTATTCCTGACATGCCACTAATCATTGATTTGGGTTCAATGGTACAAATTGTTTGTGGTTAAACAATTGAGTGCAGATGTGATGACATTTTGCTGGAATGGAGTTCCAATGGTTTGGGTGAGATTGGGACTGCATTAAATACTGGAGCAGATCATCAGTGGATTGATAATGACTTGGTGCATGGTAACAATTTTATGGATATATATGATAATGCACTAAAGATTCATTCCCTGTTCTTATTAAAACAATAATTAGCAATTCTTAAAAGCTATAATCATTTATTTACTGTCATTATTTTACTTGGAAAGCAGTATCCCTGTGCTAGTGGTGATTCTAGTTTTTTTTTCTTTAAAAAAAAAAAAATTATTTTATTTAATCAAAGGTGAGATACCCTCCTTTTTTGAGGGAAGTGGAGATACTCTCTGAGAGCATATAATGAAACATACATTTATATCCTAAACATTAAGATGCATGTAATGCATTAATTCCCAACAAAGGACTACATAAACAGCATAAATTTCAAAAGAGAGAACACATTATGATGTTAGGGGAATCAGAGAAATAATGAACGGTAGCTGCAACATTTTTTTTTGTTTCGAGTAAAACGGTGAACCTTTGAGGTCCCCGGCGATTCATCAATAGGGTTTTAATGAAATCAACCCTGAAAATACATACAGAAAAAGAGTAGAAGACTCTCCCGAGCTAAAGAGCTTCAAAGCACACGCAGACGCAAGAGGAAAAAGCTACATAAGTACATCCGATCCGAACATGCAGAAACATAAGAACACTGAAACCTCCCTGATACAAAAGTCAGGGGAAAAAAAAAAAAAAACCTGAGAAACAAAAGTCAGGACCCCTGCAACATTATTGATGTACAAGTAGAGCAACAAATACAAGAGCATTGTTTCATTCTTGTTTTTCCTTGGGATATGCATTGAAATTGGTCAACTTTTTCCAACTTACTAATCCTAAGCTAGATCTAATCTCACCCCAAGTTAACATAACTAATACCAGAAAAATAAGAATAAGAGAAACAAGAAAAATCAAACCAAAAGAAAGATTTTTTTTTAAAAAAAAAAATCACATTCTACAAACCAACGAAATTAATCTAAAAGTAACGAAGATGATTTTGTCACCTAAATGCACTCACATTGCAATCCAACCCAACTGGATGTTTAATATAAAAATTGCAGCTTGGGGTGTTCAATGAAGCAATGATTGTGCCGTCCATAAAATACCCTAAAGAGAACCAATACAATCGCCCCCAAACAAAACGTTTACCTCAAAAGCTCAAACATAAACATCATGCACCTTGTTCTGTTGCTCCTTTGATTAGCTCATCAACGATGCCAAGCTTTGTATTCTTGAAACTCTATGTCAAGGGCCAACATTTGAATTATGGAGAAGGAGATGACTTTATTTTGCTGAGGGCTTCAAAATTCATAAGAATTGGATTGCGTTGGAGAGTAAATCCTAATCCTAAATCCTACCCCTACTCAATAATCTTTTTCCATTAATTTAGTTGAGTACCGAAAATAAATTTGGAATGGGTTTTTAGGATCTAAATCCCTAACTAAAATAAATTTGGACTTATATCCAAAAAATTTTAGGATCTACTTGGCTATTAGTCGCTAACGATATCATATTTAGATATCAGCCTCTCATAATTTACCGCTTACTTGTTAGCGAATAATTTATTCTATTACTCTCCAATTAATGCTTTTGCCTTATTATCTCTTCTTCCCAACTGTCTCAATCTGAATTATCTAATAACCTTCTTGCGTTTTTCTTTTCTTTATTTTATTCGCTTATTCTGCTCATACTTCTCTTCTTGCACATAACTTTTTCTTCTAAATTTTTGTTCAATGAATATGATAAACCTTTCTTACTCATGCAACTCCAAAGCTTTGGATAAATTTATAATTTAACATCATAATTGGATTTTCATGATTACCTATGAGGGATTTGAACGAAACAAATAACAAAGAGCAATATCAAGTGGTGAACCTCATATTATTGGAGACTAATATCTAAATATAACATTATTTAGGACAATGTCCAAATAAGAAATTTAAAGAGACTTATATCTTACAATAAAATATTGTTTGGGCTACTGTCCAAATAATATTGTCTGATTAGGTTATTGGTGATTCTGGTTTCAAGATCGGGCTATGATTTTTGGCTGAGAAAACAAAAAGATATATGTTTTAGGTTACAGTCTTCATTCAAAACATAATAATAATAATAAAAGTATAAATAGAATTAAGAAAAAAGAAAGAGAGGAGGATTGCAAGCTGGACATTGTTCCTTATTAGCCTCCTTGAGAGAAAAACATGAAAGAAAGCTAAGCTAAATCTTGGGCCTCTTTTTTCTTTTTGAAAGACACCCCAGCTGTTGAGTCTAGCAAGAGTTCGAACCACTAATAAACACGGCACTTTTGGTCAAAAAAACCCAAACACAAACACACAAACAATGAACAAATCGCAGAGAAGACAATATCTAACGAGATTCGATAATTTACCTATGTCCTCGAGACAGAAAAGAGGAGATCTTATTCAATTAACTAAAGTTACAAAGGGGATACAACTTTTCTGTTTTCTATATGAACTAGGGTTACATGTAACCATCGGTTTATAGCCAGTGGGAAAGAGAGACAGTCAAACAAAGTTAATAAACCAAATTCGGGTTCACAACAGGAACCGAACCGAACTCCTATTCACCCAGTACTTAGAAGATGTCCAAGACTCCGAAGACTCGCGCTGTTATACACTCTGGACCAGAACTCTGACTAGGTCTAGAACTCCGAGCCCATACTCCGACTAGGTCTCCAGACTTCTCCAAGATTGTGTTGCTATCACTCCGAATCTACTCTCAATCTCTAAGTTTCATTCTCCATTTCATTCATTTTTATTCCTGGAGCTCCGCTCCTGGAGACCGGGGGAACGCCGGCAACCTAACCCCGCGGTTGATCTGCATAATAACTGGGAGGGGTGAAACACCGTCAAGACGGCAATTAAAATTCCCAATTTTGAACTTCTCTATACTCCAGCCATATGCATTCACCAGCTCAAAAAGATCATCATCCCAACAAGGATGAGAGTCATGAGACCGCAGAGTTTTTGTTGTACATATAATACACGCCATCACCCCAACAGCAAGGATGAAGCTTTACAAACATCAAGTACGTAGCAGTTATAAGCACCCAAGTATCTAAAAACAAAAGACTACGAACAAAACACCAGAAAATCGCACATCCTTCCCCAAAAAAATTAAGGCTGGAAACAAAAGCATGCATCAACGAGAGCCAGCCAGTTCCACTTTCAGCTGCAATCACTCCAACACGACGATCTCAATTGTAGCTGAATCAGTATGTGCAGCACCCACGAGGCCACAAAAGTCTTCCCTTGTTTCTTCGGCAAATTCAACCAAAAGGCAATGAAACCACTGATGACATCAAAAAGTGAAGAAACTTGTATGAGACTTTTGAGGGAAAAAAATTATGTTATTTCTTCCTGCCCACAACAACAACTAAAGACTGCAACCACGCTTATATCCATTCGATTATAAAATCCTGACTAATCCATTTCGTTCTCCATTCAGTCTACAGGTGAAGAAAGTCTCTAGGATCTATGAATGCCAAATTCACACTTCAATCTGTGCCAGACATCTAGAGCATATTCACACTCTGATCAGATGTCGCAAAGTTTCTGGTCCATCTCTACATAGCACACAAGTCGCAGAAGTTCCGAATTTTCTTGTTGGCCTGACCCAAACCGTGCCCGGACCGAACCTGACTACAAAAGCCTCCCCATAAATGCTCTACTTTGGACCTGTTTGTTTCAGAGAAGGACTGAAAAGTTCTCTCTGAATTTACGTGGCCCATGCAGTTTTCTCATGCTGGTGTGTTTGGTTGGTAGATTTTTAGCTGGATTTTTTTTTTTTTTTTTGGTCTCTGAACTGCTGCAGTTTTCCTCTCCAAGAAAAACACCCAGAAAATTGATGTTAGTTGGCTCACTTTTCAATTGAAAATTTGATTTTGTTAGATTTTTCAATTTGGAGTTTCTTACCGAACAAAACTTTAGACAGAAATAAGTGGGGGCCCACCCTGTTCCCTATCTCACAATTGAATCACATCCTCCCTTGGGAAATCCCCTTCTCAGTATGTATCGTCTATTAGAATTTTGCAATGTTTTTAAGAGGAAATAATGGTTCAAGAAATACAAATAAATTGGAGAAAAAGATGATTGCTTGGAGAGAAGAAAAGAAGCATATCAAGAAAAGTTAGTTAACTAATAGTCGACTAATAAGATTACTAGTTGACTAATCAGAAGTTCTAGTCGACTAGGGCAGATACAGAGGCAAGAAATAAAGAAACAGTTTATAGTAGTTGAATATATAAGGATATTAGTCAGCGAATTTTAGGAATTAGTCGACTAGTCATTGACCTAGTCAATTAATAGCGGCGTTTCTGAAACAGAATCATTTTTCTTTTCAGGCACAGTTTTTCTTTTCTTGTGGAGTACGAATATGACTCAGTTTCTATTCAATGAAAGTTTGCTTCTAAAGATTAAAGGGTCTAGAATCCTTCTAGACTAAGGAGATCAAACTCCTAATAGGATTGATCAAGATTCTTCAAGCATCCAAAGGCCAAGATCATCTCATAGTCCAAATAAAAGTTGTTTGTAAAATCTTATAAATAAAAGTTGTAACCCAACATTGATCTCAAGCTGATCTAAATCTAATCTCAAGAAGAAAAAGATGGAGAACACCAAGGAGATCAGAAGAAAGCCAAGAAAGAGGGGAGCAAGATGATGGTGCATACAGATAAGGTAATACTCTTATAATCTAGGTCTAGATTAAGGAAGAAGGTGAATACTCTTATTACATTAAGAGGAAGGTTAGATATCTTTGTATCAAGTTATTAATAAATCTCTCTCAAGTTCTCTCACCATGGACGTCGGCCAAGTTTGAGCCGAGCCACGTTAAATCCTCATATTCTTTCTTATTACTCTTTTATTTAGGTATTGCTAGTTTGCTTATAATAGTTTCTTACTTTTGCAAGTATTGATCATATTGTCAAGTTCCGTAAACGTCGATCCTGGGAGTAACAATTAGTATTAGAGCGCCAATTTGTTACAACAATTGGTATCAAAGCATATCAATTTACGCAACAGTGGTATCAAAGCTAAAGGTTGATGAAGGGCGATATGTCGATGATAGAAAGTTCTATGACAAAGTTTGAGGTCGAGAGTTCAATGACAAAGGAAACTTCAGCTTATAGTAAAAGAAGGTGAAGGCGTTGCTAGTGCAACAGGGTCTTCACAAGACCGTACAGGGTAAGTCATCAAAACCTGCAGATATGTCAAACGAGGATTGGGAGGAGATGGATCTAAAGGCAGCAAGCATGATCCAACTATGTCTTGCAGACGAGATGATGTACAACGTGATGGATGAAGAAACATCTATAAGATTGTAGTTAAGATTAGAAACGTTGTATATGATAAAAAGCCTATCCAACAAGCTGTATCTCAAGAAACAACTATATGGGAGGGACAACGGTGTTGGAGCATTTAAACTTCTTCAATAAGGTGATCAGCGAGCTTCTAGCTATTGATGTTAAGATCGACGAGAAGGATAGGGCGTTGATACTTCTCAGTTCGCTTCCACAGTCATATGATCAAATCATCACCACCATACTCTACAGCAAGAAAACTCTCATCTTGGAGGAAGTCACATCAATTCTCTTACCTAATGAGATTAGAAAAAGACCAAATGAAGAGGAGTAGACAGGATCGGGTTTGGTGGTCACGAGAAGGAAAAGAAAAGGAGAAGGAAAGAAAGGGCAGGGCTCATCAAAAGCGTGTCACTTTTGTCACAGAGAAGGTTATTGAAAGAATGATTGCAAACATCGGCAAGAGTGGTTGAAGAAGATGGGGTAAGCTGCGGAGGCAGACGTAGCGTTAAGCAGTGTAAAGAACACCAAAGTATTAATGGCTTCCTACGAAGATAACACTTCTCAAGGTAAAAACTGCATATTTGATTCGGGTAGAACTGTTCATGTATGTTCTCAAAAGGAGCTGTTTAACTCCTTAGTTGCAAAAGAGGAAGGGACTGTCAAGATGGTGGATGACTCGGCTTGCGAGGTCATTGGCACTTGGACAATCAAGGTGATAGAAAGAGATGGGACGGTGTGTGCTCTGGAGGCGGTGCGGTATATCCCGGAGGCACGCTACAATTTAATATCCATAGGGTTCTCGACGGATAAAGATGCCGGATTCAAATGCAACAAGGCGTCATCACAGTTAGCCAAGAAGACAGGGTAATCCTGGAAGGAAAGAAGCTGAAGAGTTATACAAGCTGAAGGAAGGAAACTCAGTTCGACATGGAGTTTCAGGGATAAACTTGAAAGAAAACTCACCACAAGATGGAGCTTCAAGGAAGACTGCAGCGGCACGTGAACCGGGTCAAAGTGTTGAGCGAAGGAGAAAGAGTGCATCTGGATAAGGCTCGAGATCACCCAAGCTATGGTGGTAAATCAACTAAAGGCCCCGGGGAGAGGGGACAAGAGTAAAGGCTTCACGATATGGTTACAACTTAAAAAAAAAAATCAAGATAGTAATCCAAAATCTCAAGGTATTTTACTAAAGGATTGAAAAGTAAGTCAAGGTGGAGATTGTTATGATTATGTCTTATTTTCAAGGGGAGATGATGGTCCAAGAAGATCCAAATAAGTTGAAGAAGATGATTTCTTGAAGAGAAGAAAAGAAGCATATCAAGAAAGTTAGTCGTCTTACAGTCGACCAACAAGATTACTAGTCGACTAATCAAGTCCTAGTCGACTAGGACATATACAGAGGCAAGAAATAGAGAAGGAGCAGTTTACAGTAGTCGACTATATAAGGATATTAGTCGATTAATTCAGGAATTATATGACTAGTCGACTAATAGCGGCGTTTCTGAAGCAAAATCATTTTCCTTTTCAGGCGCAGGTTTTCTTTTCTAGTCGAGTACGAATAGGACTCAGTTTTAATCAATGAAGGTTTGCTTCTAAAGATTAAAGGGTTTAGAATCTTTCTATACCAAGGAGATCAAACTCATAATAGGATTGATCAAGATTCTTCAAGCATCCAAAAGTCAAGATCATCATATAGTCTAAATAAGAGTTGTTTTGTAAAATCCTATAAATAAAGGTTATAACTCAGCATTGATCTCAAGCTGATCTAAATCTAATCTCAAGGAGAAAAAGATGGAGAACACCAAAGAGATCAGAAGGAAGCCAAGAAAGAGGAGTAAGGTAAAGTGCATAGAGATAAGGTAATACTCTTATAATTTAGATCTAGATTAAAGAGGAAGGCGAGTACTCTTATGCATTAAGAGAAAGATTAGATCTCTTTGTAGAGTTATTAATAAAACACTTTCAAGTTCACTCCCCGTGGACATAGACCAAGTTTGGGCCGAATCACGTTAAATCATCGTGTTCTTTTTTATTACTCTTTTGTCTAAGTATTGCTAGTTTACTTTACAATATTTTTTTGCACGTACTGATTATATTGCCAAGTTTCGCAAACGTCAATTCTGAAAGTAACAATTGATATTAAAGCGCGATTTGTTACAATAATTGGTATCAAAGCATACCAATTTACGCAACATCATCTCCAGCACACAAATATATTGATTCCTTTTCCTAGAAATAAATAATAATATTCAAACAAATAAATCCCAGCAATTTTTCATCACCGCCACCAAGTGTCAGAGAAGAGAGAGAGAGGAGGGAGGTGATCGCAATGGCGTTGAGAGCCACAGCAGCTATCAGAGTCAGACCCCCTCGCCAATCTCATTCCCAATGCAAACCCAATAATAGTTCGTCCAAAGTCTCAGCCAAGGCTTCATCCTCCTCAGGATCATCATCATCAAAATAATCCTTTGCTCTCATCAACTGCTCCAGCTGCCATCTCTCTCTTCGCTCTCTTCTCCACTCCCAATGCATTTTGTGAGGCCAAGGCCATTGCCTTCTCCAAGGAAGATATTGTCTCCTCTCTAACTAAGGTACTAGTATTCAAACCAAATCATTTTCTTGCAGTTAAACAACTGTGGATTTTCCACAGTTACATCCTGATCCAGTTACATAACTTACATTGGATAATGGATAGTGCTTCCTTAATTATCTATGATGAGGTAAGGTTTTACGAATTTTTCTGCTTATTAGATTTCTGGCCTCATATCTGCCCATCTCAATGCTATTTTACAGATCATAAAAGAAATAAGGAACCCACAATTTCTGGGTTTTCCCGATATGGCACGTGTTCCTGTTTGCTTGTCATCTGTGGAAGTTCTGGTATTGAAAAAAAATGAGTACAAGGAATAAAAGACATAAACAGAAGGTGAGATCTTTACATATCAGCTTAAACTTTTAATTCAGAATATTTTGCCCATGTCATGTGTTCGCTGGTCTGTAATATTCTTATATCGTCTGATTTGTTTTAACATATAACTGTGTGAATAATTAAGGGGCTGTTTGTTTGCGAGTAAAAGCTTGACGCCCCTGAAGCCTCTTCTTTAAAATTCGAAATACGCCAAGGATTTTGGGCCACTTGAGTGAACACTTTAGATGTTTATTTGCTGCATCAGAAAGCTCTTTTAGATGAAAAAACAATCAAATAAATTTTAGAATTTTCACGGAAAATTTTAAAAATGTAGAGAAGATATCTTCTCCATTTTTTATGCTCCTTAAGACCCGTTTTCATGATTTAAGATCTTGGTATCTGTATTGATATTCACTAATGGTTTTTAATTTCAATATCGGCAATACCGATCGTTAATATCAATCCTGATAACGACTGATATTATAAGATTAATATCGTATCGAGTATCTCAAAATCCAATACGATGTTGCAGATATGTAGCGAAATCAAATGATATTTGAAACCATGCTCTTTTACTTCTGTATACAAAGTTTCAAAGTGAACTTATATGACATGTGCCACATAGAATTCATATAAAATTCACCGGAATCCCTTTAATTTATTCCAATCCCTCTTTCAAATAAAACAAACATGTGAAAAGTCTTCCGGATTTCTTCCGAGTAAACAAACGTCAAAAATCTCCTCAACTCATTTCTTCTTTTTATTTTTGAACAAATGAGTATTATCTCTTACTAATTTATCTTAGAGCTCATACTGAACTCTCGTCTTGCATTCATCCAGCATGACATATTTTTTTATGAATACAATTATGTTGGAGGAGAGAGGATATTTAAGGAGGTGTGCCATGCCAAGTGCTGTAGAAGATTGCCAAGTGCCGTCGAAGATCGCCAAGGAAGTCGACGATAAAAGGCAAAGGGACAGCGGCAGGAAATAGCAGCAGCAGCAGAAGACAGGAGGGCCGGTCGACTGGGCCGGTCGACCGACGTGCACAGCATGCACAGAGTTTTGGGCGGTCGACCGGCCCTGTCGACCGAAGTGCTCTGACTGCAGGACCAAACTCTCGGGTTTTCTGGGTCGACCGGCCGGTCGACCGGAATGGACTGACTGTAATCAACCCAACTCTTGGGTTTTCTGGGTCGACCGTCGGGTCGACCGGAAGAGGAGGTCGGTCGACCGTCCCGGTCGACCGACAGTCGGGTTTTGGGTGAAATCTGCTGATTCGCTGATTTGGATATTTAAGCCTAATGTTATTTCTAGGGTTAAGAATCTTGGAGAAGCCTGCGAAATTGTATTAGCTGGGAGTTCTCTTGCATTCAAAGAGAAAAAGAGCTATTGTAATCATCTTCCTAAATATAAATCTCTCCATTGATTGCCCCGAGGACGTAGGCATTGAGGCCGAACCTCGTTAAATCTTGTCTTTGTGATTGTGTGTTCTTCGTGTGGTTGTTGGGTTGTTCTTTGTGCTGGAGATCTTGGGATCCTCTATTGGTTGTTGTCATTGGCGCACAACAAGTGGTATCAGAGCTTCCGGGTTGCACTTGGGATTTCTGAGGATTCGAAGGGCTCGAGATCTGATTCGTTGGAGATCGTGTGTCGATCTCAGAAGGACGCAAGGAGGGCTCGTTGAATCTGTGTTGAAGTAGATCCAGTGGGAAACTCGATCTAGGGTTTCAAGGGTCAGGTAAAAATTCTATTTTTATCTGAGTAGAGATCTATTTTCAAGTTAGTTGATCTTCCGCATAGATAGAGAATCAAGAAAAAAATCTCAATGGCAGAAGAAACTGCATCTGTTAAGACAATGAACAATCACCCAAGGATTGAAGTTGTTAAGTTTAATGGGACTAACAATTTTGGTATGTGGAGATGCGAGGTTATGGATGCGCTGAATGCATCAAACCTCGAAGACACTCTCCTACTGGCGAAGAAGAAGAACACTACCACTGATGAAGACTGGGCGAAGATGAACAGGTCGGCATGTGGCTTGATACGTTCATGCTTGTCACAAGACATAAAATATCTTGTGCAATATGAGACGTCAGCGAAGAAACTGTGGGAACCCTTGAAAAGAAGTATCTGACGAAGAGTGTAGAGTCCAGGTTGCAGCTTAAGAGTAAGCTGTATCAGTTTCGGATAAAGAAGGGGAGCACAGTAAATGAGCACATCAACCGATATACGAAGCTTCTTACAGATCTGCTAAATGTGGATGTCACGGTAGATGAGGAAGATAAGGCGATCATCTTTCTGAATTCACTTCGTGCAGAGGAGTACGAGACATTCACACTGACCTTCATTAATGGAAGGCAGAGCTTGGATTATGATGAGGTGTCGTCTGCACTGATGAGTTATGAGACAAGGAAGAAGGAGAGGCATCCTTCTCAGTCAGGGTCATCGGCGGAGGCATTGGAAGTAAGAGGCAGAGGTTCATCAAGGAAGGGAAAAGAGATTAGAGGAAGATCGAAATCCAGGCCGGGTTTCAGAAATCTGAAGAGGAATCAGTGTGCCTTGTGCAAGGAATTAGGACACTGGAAAGCAGAATGCCCTAAGGCCAAAGATAAGAAGGTGGAGTCAAAGACCGAGGCGAATCTCGCAAAGGCGGATGGATCAGATGATGACTCATCGGTGTTCTCTCTCTCAGTTACTACCCCTACTGCTTGTAACTCAGACAGGGCTGAGTGGATCTTGGATAGCGGAGCCACCTATCATGTATGCCCAAATAGGGCCTGGTTTTCTAGCTTTGAGAAGCTGGATGGATGTTACACGGTCATGGGGAATGACCATCCGTGTAATATAGAAGGGATGGGTACAGTCCGCATCAAGACGGATGATGGGATAGTTCGAGAGCTGAAGGAGGTGAGGTATGTACCTCAACTCAAGAGGAATCTTATTTCAGTTGGCACTTTGGAAGCATCGGGCATGGTGATATCTGTTCGAGATGGTATTCTCAAGATGATCAGAGGCTCAATGATGGTGATGAAGGGCGTCCGTCGAGGAAATCTTTACCATTTGAAGGGTAGTATGATGACAGATCAGGTGGAGACTTCGAGTTCTTCAGATAAAGGTGGCCCGGAGGACTGGCAGGGAAAGGTCGGACACGAAGATGGAAGGTCTTTGCAAGCTCCTGCAAAGAAGGAATCCATGGAAGGTGCAGCTACCTGCAATTTGGAAGGTGGACACAGCGTTCTGGACAAGAAGAAGGTAAGATTCAGCACCAGTACTCACCGCAATGAAGGTCTTCTTGATTGTGTTCACATGAGCGTATGAGGACCTGCTAAGACGGCATCGCTTGGAGGTCACAGGTACTTTGTCTCGTTTATTGATGGTTCATCTAGGCAGGTTTGGATATATCTGATGAGACAAAGGGGAGAAGCCCTAAGTGTGTTGATGAAGTGGAGAGGAAGAATGAAGAGGCAGATAGGTAGGAAGATAAAGGAGCTTCATATTGGTAATGTTGGAAAGGACATGTACCAGTTCCTACAATTTGGCCAGAACACAGGGATTGCAACTCACTTCACTACAGGTACAGATGGGTTGGCTAAAGATGTAGTCCGTTCCTTACTGGAGAAGGTTCGGAGGCTGTTATCTAATGCAGGATTAGACAGGTCGTTTTGGGCTGAGGCGACTGAGTATGCTAGCCATCTCATGAACAGGTCGACTGCGATAGGAGGTAAAGCTCCATTGGATATTTGGTCTGGGAAAGCTGCTCAAGGTCATGGTGTGCTGCGGGAGTTTGGAAGTCCGGCCTATTTCAGTGCCAAGAGTGGCAAGGTGAATCCGCGGGCAAAGAGGTTTGTCTACTTGGGTGTCAAAAGGAACAGCTACAGGTTGTGGGACCCTGAAGACAAGAAGATCGTGATGAGCAGGCATGTCACATTTGGAGAGGCTTCAGTATTGAAGTCCATCGTCTCTCAGCAGGTGGAGAGTACGAAGATCAAGGGAAGATCGCAGCGGGTGGAGGTTGATGCTACTCCATCATCTCCAGTTGGTTCGGCATCAGAGGAGACTTCATCGGAGGTGACACCGGGAGGAGTTTCAAGATACCAAGGGTGATGCTGAACAGATTGACGACACTGTTGAGGATGTCGAGTTATTTGCAGCCATTGGAACTAAGGTGAAACCACGTTTGTGGTTAAAGAAGCATGGATCTCAAGCTTGTGATCTTGACAAGCTGAAGTTAAAGGCCGTTGTCCTCCATGATGGTCGGGAAGAGGTTCATATGACTCGGTCAGACAGGTTCGTTGCTGCAAATAGAGGTACCATAGTTTGAGCTTGTTGAAGCTCATTTTAATGAACTACGGTTGGCTTGATCCTTTTGGGCAAAGGGATGTAGGCAGCCGTAAAGGCGCAGCCATTTGGTGATGCAACTCTTATGAAGCTATTTGGGTTCTCGAGATGTTATTTTGGATCTTCACGTAGAGGTGAAGAGTTGTGGCCTATTGAAGCTTCAAGTAGAGATGGAGAGACTTCACGTAGAGGTGAAGAGACTTCATGTAGAGGTGAAGTGGTGTGGCCAGTTGGATCTCACGTAGTGGTGAGATGGTGTGATCTCGATGAACAAGTTTATCTTCCGGTGAGAAGATGTTGAGCTTGCATAAGGAGTGGTGTGCATCCAGTTGAAGCCGATGATGTTTGGTGTGTTCTACGCAGACTTGGTTGGACCGTCAGGAAGACAGGTAGACTAGATAGAGCTGGTCAGTGGAGAGTCAGTGTTGGCTCATAAGGAAGTCTTCGTGAGGTCGTGAAGTTGCGGAGAGGGAGCCACGGTTAGTGATCAGCAGGTATGAAAATTCTCCTAAGGTGAAGTGCAGGGAAGGCATGTGCGATGTTTTTCAGGAATAGATGAGTCAAAGATTCCAAGCCGAGATCGTGTGTCGATTTCGCCGAGATCGTGTGTCGATTTCGACCGGTGCGCGTAAGCCGAGATCGTGTGTCGATTTCGCCGAGATCGTGTGTCGATTTCGCCAGGTGATGGACTGGGGTTTGTTGGAGTTCGGCTCAGATTTGGAAATCTTCGCCGAGGTGGAGAATTGTTGGAGGAGAGAGGATATTTAAGGAGGTGATGCCACGCCAAGTCCTGTAGAAGATTGCCAAGTGCCGTCGAAGATCACCAAGGAAGTCGACGATGAAAGGCAAAGGGACAGCGGTAGGAAATAGCAGCAGCAGCAGAAGACAGGAGGGTCGGTCGACCGGGCCGGTCGACCGACGTGCACAGCATGCACAGAGTTTTGGGCGGTCGACCGGCCCTGTCGACCGAAGTGCTCTGACTGCAGGACCAAACTCTCGGGTTTTCTGGGTCGACCGGCCGGTCGACCGGAATGGACTGACTGTAATCAACCCAACTCTCGGGTTTTCTGGGTCGACCGTCGGGTCGACCGGAAGAGGAGGTCGGTCGACCGTCCCGGTCGACCGACAGTCGGGTTTTGGGTGAAATCTGCTGATTCGCTGATTTGGGTATTTAAGCCTAATGTTATTTCTAGGGTTAACAATCTTGGAGAAGCCTGCGAAATTGTATTAGCTGGGAGTTCTCTTGCATTCAAAGAGAAAAAGAGCTATTGTAATCATCTTCCTAAATATAAATCTCTCCATTGATTGCCCCGAGGACGTAGGCATTGAAACCGAACCTCGTTAAATCTTGTCTTTGTGATTGTGTGTTCTTCGTGTGGTTGTTGGGTTGTTCTTTGTGCTGGAGATCTTGGGATCCTCTATTGGTTGTTGTCATTGGCGCACAACAAATTATCCAACTGATAAAACACCCATTTTGATCACAGAATTTAAGAGTATCTTGTTAAGGTCGAAGATACATTAGACAAGGTAGGCGATGCTGGTTCAAAGGCTCTGGGCTTCTCCCAGCAAGTAATTAAGGTGGTGGCTGTGTACTGAAGCCGGCGGTTGATGTGGCCGTGCCCATGCTTCGCAGTGCAGATGGCTTCACCAGTGGTTTCCGATGCTTCAAAACAAGCAAAGGTGGCCCTCAGAGTGCTGGAGTTGATGCCAGCACTGTTCTCTCCGCTGCAAAGGTATCCCCTTGTTCCCTCTATTTGTGCTTCTCTTTGTCTGAATGTTTCTTAACCATTGTTGTGACAATTTTTCTGTGCACTTGCATGAATTTTTTTTTTTTTTACTTGTTTGAAATGGATTTCTATTCTGATACCACTCACTCATAACATGAGCAGAAAATGCAATGTTTATAACTTTATATGTTATCTATCTGATTGAGTTTAGCTGGGCTTGTTATAGTTTTAATTTGTTACTGTTACCACCTTGCTGCAAGATTTCTGTTTTTCTATAGTTATGTTTCTCACCATTTGCATATTGTGGGGAGAAAGGATAAAATCTAGTTGGTAGGGTTTTTTTAAACTCAAAATGATGGCAGCAACAGTAATAGAAGACTGGAGTAGAGAACCGCTGTCGACAGGTCTGGGTACTGTCGACAGTTGATACTTGAATACGCAGATACAGAGAGTGGAGTTATACAGACTAATTGTCGATAATTGTGCCTCAGTCTATCGAAAGGCCCCCATGGCTGTCGACAGTGGCAACCCGAGAGTTGTGTGTTGTGTAGTCTGTCGATAGGCCTCATGACTGTCGACAGACACATGCTCTGGGCGGTTTCCAAGTTGGATTCTGAGTTCCTTTCTGATCCGAATTCAGAGCTTTAGTTTCCTTTTCTTCGTAGGCTCTATGCCTATATAAAGAGAGGTATTATCCTCATTTTTAACTTGAATTGAGTGATTTTGAATAAGATCTCTCTCCCTTTTGCCTCGGGGACGTGGCAATTTCTGGACCTCGTTAAATGTGTTTTCTCACTTTCCTTCTTGTTTATTTATTCTTGTTGTGTTCGTGATTATTCTACGAGAAAAACTCTACTGTTTGCATTGGACCTCCGACAGTATTCCCAACAAGTGGTATCAGAGCTTTCCAGATTTTTCGATGGGGAGTTCATTCAGGTGGAGCAGATTGCTTTTGGAAACTTGTCGACGATTTTGTTTGGAAGTAAAGATTCAATCTTTATCTATTTGAATTTATTTTCACTAATTGTTTCTGCATTGCTTTGTTGAATTTGTTGGAGAAGTTGGGTCGGAATGGTAAACCGTGGTGAAATCATGAATATTCATCAATCAAAGATTGATGTGATGAAGTTTGACAATATGAATAATTTCAGTATGTGGAGATACGAGGTGATGGATGCACTGATAGCATCAAATCTCGAAAATGCTCTACGTTTGAAGGAAAAATCCGGAGGAGACTTCTTAAAACAACTGGGACAAGATGAATAGGACAACGTGCGACATCATAATATCTTATTTAACACAAGATATTAAGTATCATGTGATGACCAAAACTTTAGCGAAGAAGATACGAGAGATCCTTGAAAGCAAATATTTGACCAAGAGTGTAGAGAATCACTTGCGCCTGAAGAGGAGGCTTTATCGCTTTTAATTAAAGAAAGATATCTCGATCGATAAACATATGAATAATTACACGAAGCTTTTTGTGGATTTAGCTAACATGGATGTGGTGGTCGAGGACGGGGAAAAGACATTGATTCTTTTGAGTTCTCTTTCTGATGAGGACTAAGAGACCTTCATTCTCACCCTAATCAACAGTAAATAATCTCTTAGCTATAATGAAGTTTCTTCTGCTCTTCTAAATCATGAATTAAGAAGGAAGGATAAAGAGTCCTCTAATATTATATCGACATAAGCGCTGACGGTAAGAGACAAAAGTTCCACTCGAAAGGGCAAAGGTGATCATGAAAGATCAAAGTTCACAGCCGATTTCAGGGATTTAAAGAAGAACCGGTGTGTTTTCTGTAAACGGTTGGGCACTGAAAGGTTGATTGCCTAAGGATCAAGGATAAGAAGAAAGAGTCGAAACCTGAGGTAAATCTCACACAGGTGACCAGTACACAGGGTGGTACTTCACAGGCAGGTGGATTAGACTCAGACTCATCGGTATTCTCGTTACGAGTCACTACTCCTACTAGCTGCTTAGGTGATTCTGAGTGAATATTGGATACGGTGCTATCTATTATATGTGTTCCCATACAAATTGGTTTTCTAGATTCAAGAAGCTAGATGGTTGTTCCGTTGTCATGGTTGATGATCATCCGTGCAATATGGAAGGGATAAATACAATCCTTATCAAGATGTTTGATGCGATGTTGCCGGAACTGAAGGAAGTGAGGTATGTAGCTCAATTGAAAAAAAATCTTATCTCAGTTGGTGCCTTGAAAGCATTGAGTTTAGAAATATCTGGTAGAGATGGTGTTTTCAAGATGCTTAAAGGCTTGATGGTTGTGATGAAGGACGTCCGACGCAATAATCTCTATTACTTGAAGGGTAATACGGTTACAGAGTAAGTGACGACTTCTATTGGTTCAGATGATGATGTACCCGATTATGGCACATGAGGCTCAGACATATGGGTAATTTTTTTGTAAGCTCTAGTAAAGAAAGATTTGTTGAAAGGTGTCATGACCTAAAAATTGAAATTCTGTGAGCATTGCATTATCGGTAAGAAGATCAAAGTTAAATTCAGCACCGCGATTCATTGCACCGAGGAGATTCTTGATTATATTTACATGGATGTTTAGGACCTCTCAAGATGATATCTATTGGAGATAACCAATACTTCGTATCCTTTATTGATGATTTCTTTAGCGATGTTAGGTATATACCATGAGACACAAAGGAAAAGTTCTACAGTTATTTGTAAAGTAAAAAAAATATGGAGAAGAATATAGAAAAAAAGATCAAAATACTATATTCAGATAATGGTGGTGAGTATACTTGCGATTCTTTCCTACAACTATGCCGTGAGAGCATAGAAAGGTACTTCAAAGTGAGAGAGATACCACAATAAAATGAGGTGACTGAAAGGATGAACATGACCTTGCTGAAGAAGATTCATTGCCTGTTATCCAATGCCGGATTATCAAAATCTTTTTGGGCTGAGGCATTGACGTATGCTTGCCATCTCATTAACATATTACCTTCATCTGCGATAAGGAGGTAAAACTCCTTTGGAAGTATGATCGAGAAAGGTTGCTGAAGACTATGACTTGCTTCGGATATTTAGTTATCTGGCCTATTACAATATCAAGGAAGAGAAATTAGGTCCGAGAGCGAGAAAATGTGTGTTCGTGGTTTTCAAGAAAGGTGTGAAAGGTTATAAAATTTAGAATCTAAAGAACAAGAAGATCATCTTGAGCAGGGATGTCACATTCAATGAGACTTCAATGATGAAACCTACAAACTCTCAGCAAGTGAAGAGTGAGAAAATCACTAGGATATCGCAACAGGTGGAGAGTGATATTACTCCACCAACTCAAGATAGCTCAGTATCATTTCATATCACACCTGAGGTAACACAGGGTAATGATCATGTAGCCGATAAGGATGCTGATGATGTTGATGATCAAGAACAGGTTATGAGTGATGTTTAAGATTTTATTACAGTAGGAAGAACCTGAAGAAATCAATGTAAGCCCAGCTGGCTCAACATGATTGTGGCCTATGCTCTTCTGGTCATTGAGGAGAAAATCCCGTCTACATATAGGAAAGTTGAAATCATTTCGGAGTCCAAAATGTGGAAGGATATCATAATGAAAGAGATGAACTCTCTTCACAAGAACAACACTTGAGAATTGACAGAATCCTCAAGGAAAAGAAGACTATGGATTGTAACTACGTGCTCATGAACAAGGATCTCTAGATGATGATATTGAATGCTATAAGGGCAGCTTGGTAGCTAAAGGATACACACAACGAGAAAATATTGACTATAATGAGGTATTCTCACATGTTATAAAGCACTCATCGATTCAGATATTATTGGCACAATACGAGTTAGAACTTGATCAGTTTGATGTGAAGTCCACCTTTCTCCAAGGCGACCTTGATGAGGAGATTTTATGTCTCAACCTACGAGATTCAAGACTGTAGGAAAAAAGAATATGGTGTGGAAATTGAAGAAATACTTTATGAGTTAAAACAATCGCCAAGGCAGTGGTACAAGTGTTTCAACAGCTTCATGAGAGGAAAGAGGTACACACGTAGCCATTACGACAATGTGTTTACTATAATAAGCTATCAGATAGAGAGTATGTTTATTTACTGTTATATGTAGACGATATGCCCATTGCTTCTAAGAGCAGATTCACTATTGATAAATGAAGAAAAGACTTGTCTTTCAAATTTGAGATAAATGATTTTAGTGAAGCGAAGAAGGTGCTAGGCATGGAGATCGAGAGAGACTGAAAGTGGCAAGATTTGCTTGACGCAATAGGGGTATTTTAGAAAAATACTTCAGAAGTTCAACATTAATGGTGACATAAATCTATAAGTACACCGTTGGCCTCTCACTTCAAGGAGGCGCCGAATCAATCACCCATGATTCATTAGAATCAACAAAGGAGAGAATCAAAGCATCAGATTCATCACTTTTCATGACATACACAGAATCCTTCTCTTTTCTTTCCCTTCTCCATCCTTTTTCTGCTTGCAGTCCCCTAAATGTGCCCCATTTCACCGTAACGCTAACATCTCGCACCCCTCCAGTTATACGTACCCGCTCGCTGATTTGAATTTGGATCTCCCATTCTCTTTCTTATCTCAATTCATTGATTTTCCTTCCGATCAACACTCAGGGAACTCCCTGATATCTCAGCCGACTCTGATTACTTCCTACGCGCCTCTTCGCAAATAAGTACACCCACCGCATCATCAAACTTTAAGATTCATGTCCCACATGAATTGTTCACCACCATCACGAGACCATTTCAGGCCTCTGACAGTCTAGACAATAGAACCAGTGCTCTGATTTCGTATCGAAATTGATCTCAACGGATTCCAATTGGTTCATCAACATGTTGAATTCATTGAGATACTCAATGACGCTTTCACTATTCGGCATCTTCAGATTGAATAACTTCTTCATCAAGAATATCTTGTTTGACGTCGATGGTTTCTTATACATCTTCTATAGCGCTGTCATCAAGTATTTGTTCGTCTTCTCTTTGGAGACGTTGAAGGCAACTATCGATGCCAGGGATAATCAGATTGCCCTAGAGTTTTCCGATCTAGAATCTCTCACTCACCGTCAGACATTTTCTTCGGCTTTTGAGGCTTTTCACCTAGAGAAAGATAAAGATCTTTTTAGTAAAGATAGTCTTCGATCTATATCTTTCAGAACTTACTTCGATTCTGATCTTTCCTTCATCCGTCGTTACGATCCATAGCTCTGATACCAGTTGTAAGGGGATCGACAACAACGATGATAAAGAAAGAAGTCAATATCACATATCTTGTCAAAGACACAGACACCAAAAATTTATGTGAAAATTCAAATTGAAAAAAACTACAGAGTCGCACACAAATTCACTAGTTCACAGAAAGATTACAGGGAAGATGAAAAAGAATCTCACAGCTGCTCTATACAATAGCACTCGATTTTTATCACATTACCCCTAATGACAGGGTATCCTCTTTATGTAGATAATTAGGGTTACAAGTTGTGAAATTACTAAGTAGCTCTTGACATATTCTTCAAGTTCCGCTGGCAAAAAACTTTTCAGACTGGACTGCTTTCAGGCTGGACTGAGCCTCTTCCAGCAAGCACCCGCTTCGGAGTGCCTCCCTCCGACTTTGATACTTCGGAGTGCCTCTACCATCCTCGGAGACTATAACTCTAAAACTTAGCTGCTCCGAGTACCCCTTCACTTGAGCCTTACCGTCAGCTGAAACTTCGAACTCGTCCAACGCTGTGCTTGAAGCCACTCCAAGATCCCGACTGCCGCTGTGACGATTCGTCAAGACAATAATTAGACTCCACAAATTAACAAGAATCATAACACCGATAACCCTTTTGACCTACACTATAACCTAAAAACAACACATGCAAGAACGAGCCGGCAATTTAGAGTACCCAGATATAGGAAGTAAAACAAAAGAAGTATATTCAACACACGGAGCGAAGAATAATCTGGACGTTGATGGAATAAATTTTAGAATGGAGACAAGCCAGAAGTGAGACGGTAGGAATCCTATTATACATCTATCCTTTTCTTCACTGTCGTATATATTAGACAAAGAGTTGCACCAATGATAACTATTTATTACTATTATTACTTTGGATTAATGATTATGGGCAAAGCCAAAATTGTACATCAATGATGACTAGGTGAGAATAGTCCTTAACAGTGATGACTAACTGATAATGAAGTGGCATGTTCACAAGTAGATCCTCTGCACTTTTAATTGGATGTTTTTTTTTTTTTAATTTATGAAAAATCAGAAATCAAAATTGTACCATTAAGTCAATATTGACATTTCAACAGAGCTATTGAAGTTCCTATTTATGCTCTATTAGGTCAATTTTATCTTGTTTGGAACCTCTTTTCTCATTCGTAAACTATTGCACGGTTGAGATTAAGAAAGCGAACTTCCAATTGCTTTTGTAAGAACAGCTGAGAGAATTCAAATCCACCGTATTAATGAACATAGATCAATGTTTCAAAGAAGACAGTCCTCTGTTTCATTAGAATAACGTCGAAGGATTGTTATTGTAACAGTCAAAATCGGCGACATATATGCTCAAATATTATTTCTATAACTAAATAATTTTATAAATAATTAATTATAATATACCCATCTCAGTTCTTAGGCATGTGCTTCTCATGCATGCATGCATGCAGGTATATTCAATTTTGTATTATGCATTTGATAGGCATATATATATTTTTTGATCAATTTGAAATTGCTTCAGTCTTCTTAATTTACACTTTTCTTGTTCATTTTCAGGAGTTGGTTCAGTCCCTCGAAGCGACCTCTCAGGAGTCTAGGAAGGATAGAAGACTTTGCTAATCTTTTCTTATTGCTAAGTTGGCCGCCTATAATCAGATTTTTTTTTTTTTTTTCCTCCTGTGGTTAGCTGCAAAGACTTGTCTTCTCTCTTGATTAAATTGCAACTTTAGTCCATGCATAAGAACTTTCTTGATTGCATATATGCTAGTGTATCGCTATCGGCGGTCAGAAACCGACTGATAACCCACCGCCTAGTGACGAGAAGAAAAGTGGGAGGAGGAAAGGAGAGAGATAGAAGAAGGAGGGGGTTGAGAGAAAAAGAAGAAGACGGACAGACAGACGGATAAAATTTCTATATGGGTCATGGAGGAGAAAACGTCCCTTCGGTTGGTTTTGATCAAGTGTTAGATGTTATTACATAATTTTATTTTATTTTATTTTTACATGTAGACCCACCTCTCCCGAATTATATCGGACCTACCCGTCATAAAATTTGAGTTAGATTTGAATTAAAAACTTGAGTTGAAATATTGACATGTGAGTAGACAATTAAAGAGTAATATCATGTTGGAGCTACTTTTGTTGTGGTCCTTGTAGGTACTTCAAAGGTTTTGGTTTTACTGAAACTAGATTGTTTGGAAGACACAGTCTACGTTCAAAGTTGAGTTCATATTGGAAATATAAGATAAAAATGGGATAATTCTAATAAAATTTCGTTAGTGCTTCTTATCAATAAAACTGGCTAGTTAACAACTGTAATTTTTTTCAAGTGTGCCCACGTACAAATGTAATTTATGATCTTATCTAAATGCGTGCCCTCAAGCTTTGATGCTACATAAAAATCATGTAAGAGCTAATTTTTTGGAACTAGTTTATTAGCTACTAAATCTGTATGTCCTTGCTGTTACTTTCAAATTATTCAATCCATATTACACCACTGATTTTCGCCTTTCTTTCAAACCAATCAAAAATGCGAGGTCTACATGAGTTTTACATACAAATCATGACAATAACCTCACACAAAATCAGGTGGTCCTTATTATCTGTCTTCTTCAACTTCACAAGATCCTGGAGCTAAAACTCATTCTCTGTGGCCCAAAACTCCGTAACGGCGCCGATGAGGCACCGTAATTTCAATTAGGACAAGAACTTAGCCATCATTAATTAATGTCGATTATGTCACTAATTCATTCATGGTGTATGGTTGAAGAATCTGTATCAGTTAAGCATGTATAATCTGCATGGATAAGCACTCAACAAGTAATTAGTTAATTAATTAATTAGACTGCAAATCTGACTGTACTCACATAGAAAATTAAGGTGGCTAACAATAATTATTGTTTTAATCTGATCAATTAAGCACTTGGTGGTTCCTTTTGCTAGCTAGCCGAACTAGTATTTAAAGGCCTTAAGACAAGCATATGGTCTACTGCTCTCTATGTTCTCTCCTCCTCCTCCCTCCTCCTCTCTATTGGCTTTTTTGAAGCGAAGTCCTTGTGAAGTTTTCAATATGGTGATCAAGATGGTAGTTCGCAGTCTGAAGACAAAGTTGAGGTGGTTGAAGCCGAAGAAGCCTGTGGATTACGATAAGATGGACAAGACCGAGAGCATGAGGGGGAGATAAGGAGCAGGAAAGCTCAGAAGCTAATCGCCGACACCCTCAAGATCGCTGACTCTCCTAGCCGCAATAGCTTTATCTGCAGCTGATCTGTCTTCATGGCTTCGAGTTTGAATCATGATCCTCTTTTGTTTTATGTTTTGTTCTGTAGAAAGTTGTGTGACCAATGGAGGGGAAAATGTTGACATTTGTGATGTTATTAGGTATTTCTGAAAGAAGTGTCTATATACAGAGAGAGAGTAGTTTAATTAAGCCAACGTTTGCTGCATATATAGCCATGCATTGTTGATTTGTTCTACAAGTTTCATTAACCCTTCAGCAAACATTGATCGTTCTGCTTGCTTTGTAGATTTTCTTTAGAATTTGGAGGTGGGATACAGAGATAATTTATTTCAGAGTGATAAATGAAATTCTTTTTCTGGATGAAACTCTCTTGAAATTTTAGAAGAAAACAAGGATAGCTATTAGGAAATGGATGTGAAACTTCAATAGAACCATAACATAATTCCTTAAGAAAACATGAAGATTTTCTGTGTATAGGCCAAGTTCGGTGTATTACAGGCGACATCAAATTTTTATTTTTATTTTTAAATTCTAAAACATGTTGAGGACTTCTCTCAAATTTCAGTTCCATTGAAGTTTTTCTAGATTGATCAAGACCAATCAAATATTTAGAAGCCAGCGCTCAGCGAAGCCAGTAAAGTACTGAATTTCAACAACCGATATCTCTCAAATTGGAGGGAGAATCTGTCAAAAAATGGAAAATCCAACCCAAATAGCCCATATGCCCAACGGTCTTGTTATCGTATAAACTCAACCCACGGAGACATACCAAGTACCAACCAATTATTGATGAAATTGTAAGAGGAAAATGAGATTTTACGCGAGATGTGACCGGACAATAAGAGAAATTTTATTTGTAAAGCAAAATGCGAGAAATTTACTGCTTCGCTGACGTGTCTACAATTAGGTGAAAGAGGGGTGCCTAAATATAACTGTTTCTTCGCACACAAGTTCTAAACTTTTTCAAGCAAGCTGTTCCACACCAGAGTGATGACACGTGTCCGAATTCCCGATAAGTTCTCTCAAGACATCCACAACTCTCAGAGTCAATCTCGAAGTCTCCGTCACATCCAGTCTTCTCAGCGCTACCCTCCATCCTCAAGACATTTCCAAATCTGGAAACCCATATTCCTCCACTACGAAGCCTTTATCACTCTAAAGTCTCCACTTCCTATGGGTCTTCTCCACTTCAAGACCCTCCTCGTTCTGAAAGTTTCAGCATCGAACCTAAAACTCAAACAACAGATCATTCGTGATATTCGATAAAAGTTATGCAGCTCCATCTTCACTACGTTCATAGCGTGTAACATCCCTATCAGCGCGGGCAGTTATGGACAGTGGCAAATCTCCCGGTATGTAATCCATCCAACTAGCAACGATGATCACGACTGTTAAAACAAATTCAGTACGTGCAGATAGTGCAGTTACAAACAATCTGGCAATTCAGCTTCCACACCGGCATCTATATTAGATATATACTATCATTCTTCTTCAAGGAGAATGAGGTCATTTCCCGAACCCTCAGAGTGCACACACCCTACTATGCTGGAAGTTTTCATGTTTCAGTGCACCATTACATACTAGCAGTTTATCGTTGCTAGTCCATTCACCACACTGGCTGTTTTCCTGTGCTAGTCCACCCCAACTACACTAGAAGTTTTTCTATTCTAGTTCACCATTACACACTAGCAATTTCATGTGCTAATCTATTTTATTATACTAGTAGTTTTCCTGTGTTAGTCCCATCCCATTACACTAGTAATTTTCATGTGCTACTCACCCTTTCATCACATTGGTAGTTTTCCTGTGTCGGTCCTTCTTTCTTTCCAAAGAAGTATATGACTCACAATTAGATATATAAATTTTCCATATATTAATGCAACAGCAATCTGAGATGCACTTAATTTGGGACAGGCACACACCCAAAAAAAAAAAAAAAACTTCGTGAAAGGATTAAATACAGAGTGCCAGTGATTATCTCTAGCCTATTATCAATTCATGCTTCCAATTCACCCTTGATCCACATGTGCTTCCAATGCATTCTTGGCTTTTCTTCTCCAGAGAAGTGAATCTCTGGGTACTCTTTATAACTGAAAGGGCTTAAAAAGCAGGGAATGATCAGAACCAACTAGCTCTCCTGGGGGCTGCATCATGTAACCATCACTTGGTTTGTGCTAAAATGAGTAGAATATCTTTTCTGATTTCCAGTCATGTTCACGCGGTGGCATGGAGGCTGGAATCTTCCACTGGTCCATGCCTGACAAATACTAGTTCCATGCACGCAATTAGTAACTCATCTGGTTACTGATATCGATAATTAAACAAAATAGATGAAGGATTAATAATTTTCGTAAGTTAATTTTCAGGAATAAGCGATAACAAGTTTTCTTTGCTTCCAACAAACGATCTATGGAGCATGATCAAAAGTTGTTTCTTTGTTTTCTTCAATAAGAATGATCAAGAGTCGAAAAAGAATAATAATAATAAAGGAAAATTTTAATCTGCTAATATGGCTAGTTGATAGTCTGCATGTGTTTGAGTGGATGTCGAACAAATACTCTCACATCGGTTGGACATGGGGATGGTCTTGATATATAAGTATTGGGCAAATTCACTTAGAAGTTTAGTATTTTGAGATAGTGTCCCAAGCCTTTACAAATGATATCAGAGTCATACCCGAACTTAGCTGTGCATGTGAATGAAGTTCAATCCGTCAGGACGCAAAAGACACAATATGCCCTATAAAGCTAGTTGGCTCTCGAGAATTTAGCAGTGATGTTCTTGCTTCACGTAAGGTGTACTCCCCCCCTCCTCCCCCCGGTGAAGAGTTATGATCTCGATGGAGCATATGGTCTTCCAGGTGTCCCACATCAGCCAGACATGAGAATGATCTTGGGTTTATCAGGATTGGGCAACTTCACCTAAAAGGCTAACTTTTGAGATAGTATCCCAAGTCCATACAAGATTAAATTGTTGAGAGTAGATATTAAAGATGGAGTGTTTTAACATAACAAATTTAGTGTTTGAAGATGACCAAGAGATGTGCAGAAGATCGGCCTATCAGCCATTCTAGATGGCCGCACAACCTCTCAAAACAGAAGAATTCTGACACTTGCCCTCAGACAGCAAAGCAAAGAGCTCCGGCATCGTCCGATCAAAGAGCTGTTCTCTGAGTTCCGGCCCGATGCGGTCCTAGATTGCATCGAAGCAGCCGTGGGACCCTTCAAGGTCTGCACAAATTGGTTCTTGCAGTTTGCCATTCTGGGCTTGATTGGTTGTGTAACGCCCCGTCTTAACGGGTTACGGAGACGCTACTGTGACGTACATACGCGGGGTTAAAAATACACTAACGTATGCACGCTAAGCATCAGTAATGTAAGAATCAGAGTATGAAAGTATATGGTAATACATATTCCCACAAGAAGTACAAGTATACAATTATCACAGTGACACTATATTACATGAATATTACATTACAAAAAGCATAGAATATAGATTACAAGGTATGGATAATGCAAAAGATGCTTACGAGCAATCAAATAGGGGAGCTCGTGAACAAGCCAAAATGAGGCAGGCTGGAAGAAGCTACGACAGATCTGCTTGTTTCGCAAGAAAAACTTGATCCTTCACAGAAAGGTCCACTACGATTCACACTTCGGGATCTGGACATGTAGTTCAGGGTTGTCAGAAAACAACCCAATGAGTACGTAAAATGAAGTCAGGTAGCGTGCACAGGCAGTGACACTTGTAATGATCATAATGGCATGGGATCATTCATCAAATACAAGCCAATAAACAAGAAAATCAAAAATTAATACAATAAACATAGACATGATATCATGCAAGTGACGAGCAACATACTATAATTATATAATAATAACAATCAGTATCGCCTGTTATTTTAATCACCTTTCCAATATCTCATACCACCGACAGTCCACTGAAACCCGCACTCTACCAAAACTCATCCGAACATGACATACATGTACCATTATCCGAATGAGGGAGTGACCAAATAGCACACGCTTATGACATTATCATTACTGAGTTAATAAATGCATTATGTACTGGGTTGAATGACTAGTTGCACTGATGATGTGTTCCATAGGACACTTGGTCCATTTGTGTGGCATTTAAATTCCTCACATTGTATGTCGGTAGCCGGTGAGTCCAAGGAACAAGAATGTTATATCAATGTCAGTGATACACGAACAATAAAGCGAAGTAAAATAACCACCAGAGCTAAACAAGAAATGCAATCAGATTATTATATTAAGACTTGTCTGACCCATATGTTTGGTATGTGTTCCAGCGTCCCAACACACATACATCCACTTATGAGTAAGATGGAATTAGTTATGAAAACTGACGGGGGATCAACGAATCATGTTTATAGTGAGTCATGTGCATACCCGGGATGATGGCCTCAGGAGTATCCGGTACTAAACCGGAACCTATCGTTAAGCAGTAAGGGTCTTATTTGTATGCCTTGAATAGGAATGAAATTTGGAGTAGGGGTGCAATACACCCCACCGGAACACCTGGTGGCCCTCAGGTAGAAGTGAAGCTTCAGTTGTACAACATTTGACCATTATAAACAAGTATATATATTGATTCCATCAGTCTCCCATTCCAGTGTAAGTTGTCCGGTTATTAAGATTTATGTCCACGATGATCAGTTTACGAGGACTAACTGAATATAATAACATGAGGAATATGCTTGATAGAGGAGTACATGATCTTTGGGTGTATAACAGATAGCAGGTGTCAAGTCCCTGTAAAAGTGATAATCATGAGTCAGGTAATTTACAGGTCAAGTGTCACGGTACCAGACGTAGTACAACAGTACAAGTAAAATACAGGATCACAACATCATACCAAAAATAGTATACAATATTTCAACACTCTCACAATCATAATAATAATAATAAATTAAACTATTAAATAGCCAGGCGGGGCTAGGCAAAGTTGGAGTGTAAATAGGTCGTGTCGACGAGACTAAGCCATAGGCGAAGCTAGTTCGAGCACATAGCACTAGCACACGGGGGAGCTAGTGTGCTGCGTTAGGCGCTAGCACAATGAAGCTAGCGTATGAAAGTGTACTAACTTATGCGGAGAAGTCACTCTCGTGGAGAAGCTACACGCTCATGGCAAAGCTAGCGTATGAACGCTTTGCTAACGCTCGCAGCGAAAGCCAAGCACGCGGCTAAGCTAGACATCATAGTGAAGTAAGCGTATGAACACTTTTGCCAGCGTACGCAGCGAAGCTACGCTCAAGGAAGCTAGAGATAAAGCGCTGAGCGCTAAAGTCGCCTACCAGGCAGAGCTAATAAAACTCGAAGATTAAGCCTGAAGCTAAAGAGAGCCCAGAGGTTAAAGACCACTACAATCACCAATGAAGAGATAATCCAGTGATAAAAATTGAAGTACTCACATAAAGCAAGTAAAAGTACTCGATTAGGATTTCTAGAGCGTGACAGTGGAATTAGGTGGAGTTCTGACGGAGCTAGCACGTAGAACGAGAGGAGGAGAGAGAAACACAGAGAGAGAAATAGAGAGAGAATGAGAACAGAGAGAGAATGAGAGAGACAGGGGAGAGGGGAGGAATGAGAACGAGAGAGAGAGAAGATAGAATGAGAGAGAGGGAGAGAGGGAGAGAGAGAAGAGAGCAGAGAGTGACAGAAAGTGACAGAGAGAGAATAGAGAGAAAGAAAGACAGGGAGAGGGGGGAGAGGGGTGCTTGCAACAATAGAAGGGGAGAGGGGCGGCCTGGTGAAGGTGGCCGGCCAGGCTGGAGGTCGCGGCCAGAGGAGAGAGAAGGAGGGAGTTGGGGGCTTGGGGCTTGGTTTGGCCTGGCTGGTATGGTGGCGCGTCAGGAGGAAGAAGAAGAGGGTGGTGGTGAACTAGGGGACGGCCAAGGAGAGGAGGGAAGCACCAAGGAGCTGGCCGGAGGTAGTGCGCCGAATTGGCCTAGTGGTTGCCAGCGGTCAAAAAGGGGAGGAGGGAAGAGACTGGGAGAGAGGAGAGTAAGGAGATGGTGGTGATGGAGATGGACATGTTGGTGGCTTGACTGGCAAGGAGGAGAGGGAGAGGGGAAGACCAGTGGTGGTGGCTTGGCCGGGTGGAGAGTGGTGGCCAGTTAGAGGAGGAGAGGGAGAGGGGGAGAGAATGGGAGTGAGAGAGGAGGAGAGAGAGTGGGAAGAAGAAAATGAGAGTAGAAGGGGGAGAGAGAGGGAGGAGTGAGAGAGAATAGTGTAAATGATAATATAAGAGAGTAGAAGAGTAGAGAAGAGAGGAGGAAAAAAATAAAAGAAAAAAGGAAAAGAAAAGAAAGAAAAAGGAAAAAGAAAAGAAAAAGGAAAACTTGGGGCGGGCCCTGATTGGGCTCGGGCTAGACTCAAGTCCAAAATAAAATCCCAAAATAGGTGAATCATAAAATAATATGGGCGAAAAATTAAGATATGCATCTGGATACGTATTCCGAGAACGAGGTGTTACAATCTACCCACTTCACAAAAATTTTGTGTTCCAAATTTCAGTAAGGAAGGAGACGAAACATGAAAAAGTTTAGGATTGATGATGACAATATGATAAAGTGGAAGTGATATGCAAAGATTACAAACTCAGACACAAAAGGATGGGGACAATGGTCACGAGTGAAAAGATGGAAGGGTTTCAAGATTCAAGGGAAGACTTATCAGGAAGGAATAGATAACTTGTACTTGCGGTTGGATTATATAACTATAACTCATGCGCTCCAGTTGCAAATTAATCTCTGATCAATATGTTGACTGGATTGTATTGAGGTCAGAACCTAGGCTCTGATACTATCCTATAATGCCCCGTCCCGCCGGTGAGTATGGGGACGCTACTGCGATATACATATGCAGGACGGAATACCCTCACGTATGCACACTAAACATCAACACAGGAAAGAATCAGAGTACAAATGTTCATG